>PITA01011992.1:0-64096 GCA_004023965.1 Spilogale gracilis
CTTGTGTTCCCTCTCTGTCTCTGTCAAATAGGAAAGACAGAGAGAGGGGAAGGGAGGGAGGGAGGGAGGGAGGGAGGAAGGAAGGAAGGAAGGAAGGAAGGAAGGAAGGAAGGAAAGAAGGAGAAAAAGAGAAAGGAAGGAAGGAGAGAAACAGAAGAAAGAAAGGAAAGGAAAGAAAGAAGGAAAAAAGACAGCCAGCAGTTAAATCTACTCATTGGAAACTCAGGTTCAAGGGTAAGAGATGGCTGCCCACAGCTATGCTATGTCACCTGCAGCCTTATGGTGGCAGGCAACACCTTCTGTTCCAAAGGAGCCAGAGAAGGCAGTCAGAGCAGGTAGTGAGGGAAAAGCTAGGGCCCCCCCCCCAAAGGGCCCATTCCAGCCCAGATCACTCCTCCCACAGCATCACAGACGTGGACATGCATACCACAGAACTCACTAGAAACAAAAGCCAGAAGTGCAGAGTCTGTGGAAGACAGGCTTCGAGTAGGAGGGATTAGAAAGTTCAGGGGAGGGAGTCCCAGAGGATCCAGATGCCGCCACAAAGGCCAGGCAATGAGCAGACACCAGTGTCTGTGACTAAGTTAGCATTAACTCAAAAATCATCTGATGGGTGCCTGGGTGGCTCAGTTGGTTAAGTGACTGCCTTCGGCTCAGGTCATGATCCCGGAGACCGGGGATCGAGCCCCACATCGGGCTTCCTGCTCAGCAGGAAGCCTCCTTCTCCCTCTCTCACTCCCCTTGCTTGTGTTCCCTCTCTGGCTGTGTTTCTCTCTGTCAAATAAATAAGATCTTTTTTAAAAATTAAAAAAAAAAAAAGTCGTCTGATACAAGGCTTCTCGAAAGCTGCTGCGACAGACCCACCTGGGGGGCTTAGTAAACAGATTGCTGCGCCTCCCCCCCGCCCCCCCGAGTTCCTAACTCAAGTATCTGTGTGGAATCTGCACTGCTAACACATTTCCAGGAAACACTGATGCTGCAGGTCCAAGGCGCACACTAGGCTCTACTGTAACACCAGGTCTGTGGGAAATACTAAAGAGCAAAGCAGCAGCAGAAGGGACTTGAAGGGGGCACCTGGGTGGCTCAGTTGGTTAAACGACTGCCTTCGGCATAGGTCATGATCCCGGAAACCCGGGATCGAGTCCCGACGCGGGTCTCCGGGATCAAGTCCCACGTCGGGCTCCCTGCTAGGCGGGAAGCCTGCTTCTCCCTCTCTCACTCCCCCTGCTTGTGTTCCCTCTCTGGCTGTGTTTCTCTGTCAAATAAATAAAATCTTTAAAAAAAAAAGGAAGGGACTTGAAGCCTGCGTGTAGGCACTTCTCTGGAACTCCTCAAACATAAAAACCTCCAAGATGCTAAAAGAGCATTGACAGCAACATGTCTACAAATAAAAGGTACCACTGAAGCAGGGCTCCATCAGGTAGTGGCAGGCCCAACCACTGGACCCATGTAAACCTTCCAGAAAACCTGGGACCCTGGCACTCTGAGAACCCCTACTGAGACCTGACACCCTGTTTTTTCGTAACATTCCATTATAGTACAGGAAGGAACGTCATTGATATGCCCATTTTTATGGACTTTCCCAGGTAAAAACAACCACTCAAGTAGACATTTTTTGTAAATATTTATTTTTCACTTGAAAGAACACAAAATTTTACATCAGTTTAATAGGAACCCTAAACTACACAGAAAAGATATAAAAATAATTATCAAAAATAGTCAACGAGGGGGCATCTGGGTGGCTCAGTTGGTTGAGCGACTGCCTTTGGCTCAGGTCATGATCCTGGAAAACCTGGGATTGAGCCCCACATCGGGCTCCCTGTTCAGCAGGAAGCCTGCTTCTCCCTCTCTCACTCCCCCTGCTTGTGTTCCCTCTCTATCAAATAAATAAAATCATAAAAAAAAAAAGAATAGTCAGCAAGGCAAGGCAATACTTAAGAGATCTTATATTCTAAAAAATATATATAGCTATATATGCTATTTTAAAAATCAAGGCAGAAACATCGTAAGGGGTGCTACACAGCTCTAAATTCACACATTTCAGTTTAACATTAAAATTAATCTGGAGATCTGTCAAGAAAGATACATGAAAAAAATGGGGAAAGTGTCTAACGCAACTGATGGGACAAAGAAAATAGTCATTAGTAAATAACTGCAGATAAATCATTAGTAAGTAACTGCCCAACCAAGACAAAAAAGCATGGCAGCTCTTATGAGGAATAAAAGAAAAAACTGTGACACTCAAAGGAAAAGTAAGGCAGAAGAAATCAGGCCAGAATATTAAGGAATTGGAAATAAATCTCCATATCAGAAAAGGAACACAACAAATGGTAAGAGAGGAAAGAGGGAGGAAAGAGTCACAGACTCCAGGGCTGTGGAGGTCCATGAGAATAAAGAAGGCAGAAGAGAGGTGGAGTGTATACATAAAATCATTCCCTAGAGCTGTGCTGTCCAATGATGCAGCCATTCATCACATGTGGCTACTAAGCACTAGAAACATGGCTAGTCCAAACTGAGAAATGGTTTTAGGTATAAAATACACTCCATGGGTGCCTGGGTGGTTCAGTCGGCTAAGTGGGTAACTTCCATCCCAGCATCCTGGGATCCAGCCCAACCTACCAACCGCATTGCTCAGCAGGGAGCCTGCTTCTCTCTCTCCCTCTGCCTACAGCTCCCCGTGCATGTGCTCTCTCGCTCTTCCTCTGACAAATAAAATCCTAAAAAAAAACACAACAACAACAACAAAAAACCTATCTCCCAATCACATACCCACAAGCTGAAGAATTTTAAACTGCTAAGGGTCACTGTCTCGATTATCACCACGACATGAGATCAAAACCAAATCAGCTGGTCATAGAGACCGATGTCTCAACTGAAATAAGTATATGCTGTGCACGGAGAAGCACTGAACTTACCCAGCGGGGCAGCGCACCGGGAGGTGCCACACCTGTATCGGGTGTGCATTTGAATGGACTGATCAAAGTCTCACCCCACAGCTCCGCTGTCCTTCACTGGCACTGCAGGGATGGAGCTGGGAGGGGATCCACATCCTGGTGAGACCATGGGGAAACAGAGACACTTTGAGATTTTGCCCTGATTTCTAAAGGATATTTTCTCTTCTCCCTCTGGGTTATATTTTCTTGCTGTCCATCTGTCTACCACTTTGCCATCCCAAACTGCAGCCCTTTCCTGCGCCTTTCTCAGTGTCAACGTTGAAAGTTTGGTCTTACCTCTTCAATCTCTACAAGATTTGCCCACAGTTCAGACCTAAAAGAATAACAAGTTTTCCCTAGGAAAGTTCAGCCTTCCCCTCCTTAGGGGAATCCTTAAACGAAAAACAGCCCAGTGTCTCCCCATCTCTGCAAAACAACCCCTTGTGACCCCTACTTCAGGAACAGAATGCAAATTTTTACTGAGGCCCACCTGCCTCCATGAACTATAACAAAGCACAGACACACAGAGAACAATAACTCAATATAATTCTACATAATACAAAGTCAGGAAGGGATGTCCATTATGAAATGTTTAAGCAATAAAGCTGCAGTGACAGGGAGAGAGAGGGAACAGTACAGGACTCTAGGGATGGTCTGAGAGGGAGTCCTGAGAAAAGTCCACATCCTGGCAGAGATAGGGGGCCATCAATCAGACTCTGAAAAGAAAGGTAAACCAAAATTCTATCTATGGAAACACACATAATTAAGATCATACCAGATCAAGTCAGGCAGGTTAGGAATGATGGAAAGCAGAGGAAGCAACTGCAAATGTAAAGGGGTTTCTCCATAAACAGGTAGGAAGGTAAATGCCAGACGCACCTCCAAGATGTGTTTATAGCAGTTTTTCTTCAATTAACAAGGCAAAGGTTGGAGCAGCAAGGAGGGATGGAGGCCAAGCCCTTCCTCTGATCATCAAAGTGAACCCTGCAGCAACTCACTCTGGATGCTACCATTTTCCCCATAAGGAATAAAAGCCACAGAGAAGTTCATGGGTGGGTTCAAGGTCAGACAGCTAATAATGGTTGGATCTGGGATCTGAATGAGGCTGTTGGCCTCCCAGGCCTGTGCTTGATACACAATGACAAAAAATCAATCTCACTTAGTGGTAAGTAAAAAGTATCTCTCCAAATCCCTCAAGTTATTCTTTTCTGTTAGTATTTATTCTAAGCTAGGCAGGGCAGAAAAAAAGGAAGAAAAAAATGAAAATTCAGGGAAGTGAAAACACTTCTAAACTGATGCATGTCAAAGAAGAAAATGCAACAAACCAAGGATAAAATTTCATTTGGCATAGGGACCTAAACCTGTATGAGGTCTCTCATCCAAAGCTACAGAATAAATCCTACAAAATTTAGAGATCCACTGACTAACATTTTAAAGGATTTGGGAAGGTAGTGCTATTACCTATTACTAAAAGAATCAAACCAGGGTTATACTTTTTAAATAAAACAAAAATCCCTAAACCTCCTTAACTGGCTGTTCTTTTTACAAAAACTATGTATATCTGCCCCCAAAACGAAGATGTTATAGAAATCGGGGAATTATTACTCATAGTAAGGTACCAAAGTCAGGAACTTATTTTCCCTTAAAAGAAAAAATACCAAAGTAACTTGTGCCTTTCACAGCAATTTCTCAAACTTTATGAAGCCTAGGACAATCAAAACTAAAAGTTGGTTTTATTAACAACATAAAATCCCCAAAGCCACTGTACTTGTCTGTCCTTATCACAGACATTCCACTAACTAATACAGCTACCAAGAATGGGATTTTTTTTTAAGGTTGGGGCCCTGTAGTATGAATGTACTCCTAACCAGTAATTTATTCATTTAATAAACCTGAATCCATCAGTCAAGGCTTCCCGCAGGGCGTCCTGCAAAAAACACCTGCCAAGGGGCGCCTGGGTGGCTCAGTCAGTTAAGCACCTGCCTTCCGATGAGATCATGATCTCAGGGTCCTAGACGGCCCGCACCTTGCTCCCTGCCGAGCAGGGAGTCACGGTTTCTCTCTCTCTTTGCCCCTCCCCCTGCTTGTGTCTCTGTCAAATAAACAAATAAATTTAAAAAAGAAAAAGAAAACAAACCTGCGAAAAAATGAAAGGGTGTTTTACATGGGGCTGGAAAATGCCCGATTTTATTTATTTATTTATTTTAAGATTTTATTCATTTACTTGAGAGAGAGGGAGAGCATGAGAGGGGTAAGGTCTGCGGGAGAAGCGGACCCCTCCCACCACCCCGGCTGAGCAGGAAGCCAGATGAGGGGCTCCCGGGACTCCTTTAACCAACTGAGCAACCCAGGCGCCCCCGCTTTTACCTTTACTACCAAGACCCCGCCAGTCAGAGGTCGGAAACCTTGCGGATCACTCTGGGCGCCCGCGCCCACCAAGTCCGTTTTAAATAAAGTCAGGAACTTATTTTCCCTTAAAAGAAACAGCTAATAATGGTTGGATCTGGGATCTGAATTTGGAAAGTTGGAAAGCAGAATGAGCTGGAGGTTTACCGCTTGGGTTTAGAGCCCGAGCCCCGACTCTCGCAGTCGCGACTGCAGAATTTCCAGGCACGCAGGAATGACCTGGAGGACTTCACGCTGTGCGGACTCCCAGAGTCCCACGTCGGGCGATTTCTTGCCGGCACAACGTAAAGCTCTAAAACCACGTTCACCGCGGTCGGCCAGTGCAGCTTCCGGCCTCCTGTTTGCTTGGGCCCTCGCTTGGAGGCGGGCTTCCGGAAACAGTGGCCAATGGGAGACACGATTAAATACACTGTGCTCGGTTTGAAAGCAACACAGAGGAAGAAAGGAAGAATGTGGGTATCTTAAATGTAGACGGAGCTCTTATCCAATGGATGTGCAAAGGAGGAGGGCTTGCCTCTAATTGACCAATAAAAAGCATTTGCGGCCGACAAGTCTACAAAGAGTGAGAGGTTTCCTGGGGTTGCTGTCAAGAACGCTTGCTGTGGGCGCCTCGCCCAGGCTTTGCAATCTTCTTCCTTTTTTTTTTTTTTTAGATTTTTTTGTTTTTGTTTTTTGTTGTTGTTTTTTTGAGGGCGAGAAAGAGAGTGAGCACGATCAGGGAGAGAGGCAGAAGGAGAGGTACAAGCAGACTACCCACTGAGCAGGGAGTGTGACGGGGGGCTCTATCCCAGGACCCCGGGATCACGACCCGACCCGAAGGCACCCAACCGAATGAGCCAACCAGGCGCCCCCTGACTTTGCATCTTCTGTCACGCTGTTGGCTGAATCTTCTAGGAAATTTGCACTTGGCGCAGCGAGACCCTCTGTCCTCCTCCAGGTGTTAGATCCCTGAACTCCGAGACCTGACTTTGCGTACAGCAGGTCTCACTATCAATGGGCTAATAAATCATAAATAATAATATTAAGGAAATGGACAATGAAGACATTGATGAATAAATTCAAACAGACGCTTATGGTGCAATGGCCCCTTCGTTAAAAAACCAACCCAGGCGCAAGTTGCATGTCTTAACCAGCAATCAGAGTACAGAGGAGGCAGGCAGCAGGGCTTTGCATTTGATTCATGTA
The DNA here is from genome assembly GCA_004023965.1 of Spilogale gracilis. Taxonomy (NCBI): domain Eukaryota; kingdom Metazoa; phylum Chordata; class Mammalia; order Carnivora; family Mephitidae; genus Spilogale; species Spilogale gracilis. The sequence goes on from PITA01011992.1 coordinate 6,525, forward strand.
ATTTGTCAGTAAAGTCCCAGGGTTTGGAGCCATTTCAATATTCTACAGTTTACCTCAGTTGTGGGCGCATCGCTTATCTTATAGGCAACGGCGACCAATGGCTTTAATCTCAGCAAACTCCTCTTTATGTGGGTATCTGGAACTGCCTTTGGAGAAAACATTTTAAAATTTCTATTTCGAAGGTATCCACGGCCCTCTTGCGCCCTTACCTCCACCCCCCACCCCCCGCATTCCCTGGGATCCGCGGACCGCTCCACTCCAATCTCCACCCACAGAATTCAGAGACCCATTCTTCTACTCCGCGAATGTTTTCTAAATAGAACAGTATTATGCAGACTGGCTTTCTGGTTCTGATCTAGGCTGTCAAGTTGATATCTAAGGTGATTGAGTGACAGGAGGGCAGGAAACAGACGGTAATTGACGGACGTGCGTTCCTAAGGCTGGATTGGTCACAGCTAGAAGAAAAGTCGCCCTCGGGGGCTAAATGGAGCCTAGTGGGAGGTACGGCACGACTGTAAATGACTGGCGGGGGCGGATCCTTCCAAAGACAGAGGAGCTAGTGGGATGCTTGCGAGGCTCGGCCAATCCCGCTGTGAGTGACTGGCTGGGACCAGCCCTCCTAACAACAAAAGGCCCCTGGGAACGAATCTTGCCTACCGAGGGGCGCTGAGGCGTTGCTATGGGAACTAAGGGCCTTCGAGGTCTTGATTAGATAGATCCTTTCTCCCACAATTTTTCTTTCTCTAACCGGCTCTCATATCTCTATGAGGGCTCAGTGTGCTGTTTCCTGCAACCGAGTTTTCTCTAGTCCTGGGACTGTGTCCTAAAGCACTGCTCTAATCTCACTCGTCTGCTCCTGGTTACCCAAAGCATTTGCAGCGTGCTGGCTCTGGTCCCCGCTAGGCAGGCTTTCTCGCCGGCTACTGAGAGGGCAGTTGGGATTTGGGAAGAGGGTGCAGGTGCCCCGTGGCGGTGTGGGAGGGAATAGTGAGAGACGGCCTCCTCCACACCTTTGCCCACGCAGGTTCCCCAGGCCGTGATAGGAGAATCATTGTCTTTTCCTGGAGGTTTTAAATTGAGACACTTGGAAAGAAGGCAGAATTGGAGCATGTTAGAAGCTGGGGGTAGGGGGCCGGTGGAAAAGGTGTGAGATGCGTTAACTAAGGCGGTATCTTTATTACTTTATTCCAGCATCTTTATTTTACACCATACCTTTGCCTAATTAGGTTTCCCTCTTTGTACAAGGAGCAGCTGCCCCCTAGGGGAGAGCTCCCCTTGGCCTGAATTGGAATTGTTCCCAGAGCTTTTAATTTCAATGTACACATCTTGGCTGGAAGGGATGGTGTCGTTGCTTTTTTAAAATATTCTTTTTTAAATTAATTAATTAATTATTTGACAGAGAGAGATCACAAGTAGGCAGAGAGGCAGGTAGAGAGAGCAGAGGAAGCAGGCTCCCTGCTGAGCAGAGAGACCGATGCCGGCCTCAATTCCAGGACCCTGATATCATGACCTGAGCTGAAGGCAGAGGCTTTAACCCACTGAGCCACCCAGGCACCCTGGAATTTTAAAATATTCTATTTTCACTGTTAAATTTATTGCTCTCTTCCTTTATGGATACTGAATTTTGTTTCTTACATGCAAATGTATTCTTATCCTTCAAATTAAAAAAAGCAGTTTTTATTTTCTTCTAATTCTGTAATAGTTTCTGATTTTTACATTTCCTTGGAGTTGATTTAGGCTGTGAGGTAGAGATGAATTTGCATGTCATCCTTGTGCAGCGGCCATCCTAATCTTTCTCTATCATCCCAAAGTATATGTGCTGCAGAAAGGAGCATGGCATGAGGTAGAGATGTAACTTTTTTTTTTTTTTTGCGGATGGATAAACAACTGTGCACACACCATTTACAGAACAACCATTCTTTCCATCTCTCTTTTATGTTTGTGTTACAGTCCCAATACTATACTGAAGCTTTATGGAATATTTGGCTCTTGATAAGGCAAGTCCTTCCATTGTGTAATTATCTTCCAAAATTTTTTCTGGCTCTTCTGGCCCATTTTATCTTCCAACTGAGAATTAGAATGAACTAATAAATTCTATTGTTAGAAACTGATGCTGGAATGGGGCGCCTGGGTGGCTTAGTCATTAAGCATCTCCCTTCCGCTCAGGTCATGATCCCATCAAGCCCCAAATCCAGCTCCCTGTTCCCGGGGAAGCCTGCTTCTCCCTCTCCCACTCCCCCTGCTTGTGTTCCCTCTCTCGCTGTGTCTTTCTCTGTCAAATAAATAAATAAAATCTTAAAAAGAAAAACAACTGATGCTGATATTCTGATTGAGATTGCCTAGAATTTACAGATTATTTTAGAATGAAGTGACATTTTGGGGCACCTGGCTGGCTCAGTGGGAAGAATGTGGATTGTTCAAGGTTGCAAGTTCAAGCTCCATGATGGGTGTAGAGATAATGTAAATAAACAAATACACGTTAAATATATAGAAAGGGATACAATTATTTGTAGTTTTTAAATGTAGAAAATAAGACCAGAAAAGGCATTAGAAGTCTTTGCCCAATGTAACACAGCAAATGGAAAGCATGGTTTTGTACCCACAAAGATAGCTTTCGAATCTACAAGCTGAGTCACTATAATACACTACTACTTTTAGACTCTTTTTCCTTTTTTTAAAATTTTGCTGTATTTTCCCTCTCCTTTTAGACACTTTTAATCAGTTTACTTCATCTATTTAATGATATAGGGAAAAGTCAGTGTCCTCCCTCCACTTCATCCTCTAACCCAGCTCCAGGGCTAACAAGATGATGAACATCTTTCCGTAATGTTCTCCAGCATTCATGTATTTACAAACATACAAAAGTACATATAAAGTTTTATGTTTTCATTATGTTATTATAAACCATTTTACTTTTTTCATATAATAACTTATGATGGATATCACTTCAGAATAGTAGATAAACAGCAAGCTTATTCCTTGTAAGAGTTAACCTATCTTCCATTATATGATAGGATATAATAGGATAATAATAATTTAAGATGTTGAAATACTTTTATTCCCCAAAATAAAACTTCAGTAAATTACTTTTATTTTTATCTTTATGAATTGTTACTAGAAAAGGCCCTAAGATTCACCTCTGATTTACTTTCAGGCTCTGTCCAACCAGAAAATGAAAGTTAAGGCATAGTTGCAAAACACATAAGTGTTGAAAGTGTGTCACAACACACACACACACAACACATGCACACATATACCATCCTCAAAGACTAGAGGATTGATCTATTGATCTATTGATCACTATTGGTTCCACACAAACCAATAGAACAGAGACTTCCATGGTTACATATGACAAAGGTTTTAGACTTTGCAAAATTCGTTCAAAAAAGCCAGTAAATAAATGAATATCAACAACTAAAACAAGCAGCCAAAGTAAACGCTGGGGAAGGGGGGCAAACACGATATCCAGAGTTGCCATATTATAACAGTCAAGAGTTCCGGTTTTCAATAAAAAATCACGGGGAGACAGTCCATCAGGCTGAAATGAAATGTCACTAGAAAATAACTCAAACCACATAGAGAAATAAAGAATCCCAGTTAAGGGACGCCTGGGTGGCTCAGTTGGTTAAGCAACTGCCTTCGGCTCAGGGCATGATCCCGGAGACCCGGGATCGAGTCCCACGTCGAGCTCCCTGCTCGGCGGGAGGTCTGCTTCTCCCTCTCTCACTCCCCCTGCTTGTGTTCCCTCTCTGGCTGTGTTTCTCTCTGTCAAATAAATAAAATCTTAAAAAAAAAAAAAAAAAAAAAGAATCCCAGTTAAGATAACTATATAGATAAATATAAAAGTCAGTGTTCATATATTTTGGGTCTATAATTGTCTTAATTACTTAATTCTATAATTGTCATAATTCATACAACTGTATGAAGCAATAATTCTAAATCTATGTTGATGGTACACAGGTATAAATACATAATTTTTGACAATAACAACAAAAAGGGGGCAGAGCTGTAAAGGAAGAGAGTTTTTGTATACTACTGAGGTAAAGTCAGTATTAATTCAAGCTAGATTACTATAAGTTGAAGATGTCAACTGTAACAGGAAATCAACAAGGAAACAGTGGCTTTGAATGACACACAGGACCAGATGGATTTAACAGATATATTCAGAACATTCCATCCTAAAACAGCAGAAAACACATTGTTTTCAAAGGCACACAGAACATTCTCCAGAAGAGGCCACATCTTAGGCGGCAAAACAAGCCTCAACAAATTCAAGAAGATCAAAGTCATACCATGTATCTTTTCTGACCACAATACTATAAAGTAAAAGTCAACCCTGAGAAAAAATACGGAAAGAGCATTTTTTAAAAAAAGATTTAATCTATTTGACAGAGAGAGACATAGCGAGAGAAGAAACATAAGCAGGGAGAGGGGGAGAGGGAGAAGCATGCTTCCTACCAAGCAGGGAGCCTGATGCGGGGTTCCATCCCAGGACCCTAGGGAGACACTTAATGACTGAGCCACCCAGACACCCTGGAAAGACTGTGTGTGTGTGTGTGTGTGTGTGCATGCGCACACGCGTGTGTGAATATGGATGGGGGAGGGAGAGATATTAAATAACATGCTACTAAACAATAAATGCGCCAACCAGGAAATCAAAGAAGAAATTTAAAATACATGGAAGCAAATGAAAATGAAAATACAACAGTCCAAAACTTTTGGGGTGTAGCAAAAGGAGTTCTAAGAGAGAAGTTTGCACCAATACAGGTCTGTCTCAAGAAGCAAGAAAAATCCCCAACAAACAAGGTAACCTTAAACCTGAAGGAGTTAGAAAGAGAACAACAAACAAAACCTAAACCATCAGAAGGAAGGAAAAAGCAAAGATCAGAGCAGAATTAAGTGATATAGAATTAAAAGAACAATAGAACATATCAATGAAACCAGGAGCTGGTTTATTGAAAAAAAATCAATAAAATTGATAAACCTCTAGCTAGACTCTAAGATAAACCTCTAGCTAGTTCCTCAAAAAATTAAAAATAGAACTACTCTGGCGCCTTAGTGGCTCAGTTGGTTAAGCAGCTGCCTTCTATTTCCATATTTGCTTGAAAATTTCCAGGTACATGCAAAAATCCAATGTACAAGAAAATATTATTAAATTACATAATTATTTTCTGTACATTGACATACGGTAAAAATTAATCATGTGTTTTAGGACTTCAATAAACTCAGTTTTTCAAAAAAGTTTTAGAATACCCATCAATACTCCTCCTAGGTATATACCCAAAGGAAATTAAAGTATGTCCACACAGAGTATATGTGTGCCCAGATGTTCACAGCAACAGCCAAAACCTGGAAACAACCGAAATGCAAATGTCCCTCAGCAAGCGAGTGGACAATACGGGCAGTTGTGTTGTATGGAATACTAAATGGATGAACTTCAGAGGACATGCACGGACCCGGGTCACTCCTGCAAACATTAAGTGAATCAAGTCCTACGTAAAAGACTACATGCTGTATAATTCCACTTACCTGCTATTCCAGAACTTGCAAAACTAATACACTGTTTTAAAAGTCAGGAAAATGATTTCCTTTGTAGGGTGGCGAGCAGAAGGGAGCACGCAGACATCTCTAAGAAAGGCTGGAAATGTTCTGTTTCTCCAGGTAGACACTGGACACAAGTGTGTTCACTTTGTGAAAATCTACCCACCTGCATACTTATGATGTCTTTCCCATTACAGGAATAAATGCCCTAAAGTGTTAAGCTGGACCCATGCTGTGCATCTCAGCACCCACGCCCCGGCATTCCGGCATTCCCCTGGGCTCTGGAAGGCACCTGCCTGGGTGACGCCCAGTCCTGAAAACCTGTCCCTGCAGTGCACCTTCTGGTGGGTCTGCAGGTGGACTCTCTGACTGAACCCTTTCTCACACATGGCACGGGCATAGGGCTTCTCCCATGTGTGCACCCTCTGGTGTCTCTTGAGGGCTGAATGGTGCCTGAAGTCCCTCCCACAAGCCCCACACCTGTAGGGCTGCTCTCCTGTGTGGACCCTGTGGTGGATGCCCAGATCCTTGCTCTGGCCGAACTGCTTCCCACAGGCCTCACACCAGAATGGTCTCTCCCCAGTATGGACGCGCTGGTGCAGGTAGAGTCTGGCCCTCTGGCTGAAACCTCGACCACATGCGTCACACACAAAGGTCTTGTCTCCTGCATGGTCCTGCCAGTGTCGTGAGTGCAGAGCGTGAAGTGAATCCCCGGTCACATACCTCACAGGCACAGGGTTTCCTTCCTGCGTGGACGTTCTGGTGGATCTGCAGGGCTGCCCTGCGGCTGAAGTCCTTCCCACATTCCTCACATGAGTGAGGTTTCTTCCCCATGTGGTCTGTCCTGTGCCTTCTTAGAGCAGATGAAGACTCTGGAATGCTCCATGCACTGGTAGGGTTTTTCTCTGGATAGGAACCTGGGAAGGTTAAGGTCCGCTGTCCTTACATTGAAGGCTCTTCCACACCCATGGTATGGAGAGGGCTTCTTTCCTGTATGGGTTTGCTGGTGAAGTAGAAGGTTTCTGAGCTGTCTGAAGTCTTGGCCACACTGGGTACAGCTGTAGGGTTTTTCTCTTGGAGATACTTGCCAAGGAAGAATCCCATCATTTATCCCTGACACCTGGGACCAAAAAAATCAGATGATGAAAGTGCGCAGGGGTTTTGCCCAAGGCTGCACGGTGTGCCCGGACACACACTCAGGCACTGCTGGTAAGGCCAAGGACCTTCGCAAAGTAAAGAAGTGTTGGTCTGTTGGTCTTTGTTCTCTTGACCTTAAGTTTTTCATTTTTGCCTCAGGGGTAAAGGGAACATATGGAGGACCCTTTCCTTAGTGAGGAAATTAAGTGTTCCTAAAACACTTGATTAAACTCTGTGAACTACAAAGGTGTTAGTGTTGTTAAAGCATAATCATCAAAAGTTAAAAACATAACATTTACAAGTAATAAATGAACAGAGGCACCTCGCTAGCTCAGTTGGGAGAATATGTGCCTCTTGATCTCAGAGTCATGAGTTCAAGCCATGTGTTGGGTGTAAAGCTTACCACACACACACACACACACACACACACACACACACACACACCAAATATGGAGTGAACATCTGTCAAAAATTTTAGTGAGGGGGGCGCCTAGGCAGTTGGTTAAGCGACTGCCTTCAACTCAGGTCATGATCCTGGAGTCCCAGGATTGAGCCCTGCGTCAGGCTCCCTGCTTAGCAGGAAGCCTGCTTCTCCCTCTCTCACTCCCCTTGCTTGTGTTCCCTCTCTGGCTGTGTTTCTCTTTGTCAAATAAATAAATATAATCTTTTAAAAATTTTAGTGAGGAACAAATAAGATGGTAAGGCTGATTTGTAAGCATGTAAGGATACTAAGCATTTAATGCCTTTATAAAAAAGGTATTTTTCTCCAATCAAAAATATTTAATTTTCAATTAAATTAAAAGCATAAAAAGTCAAATAATATGTGTTTTTAAAATTGCTACCGATGGCACTTACTCATGGCTGACGGGTTCTCACCTGAATAGGAGCTTCTTGGCATTTCTTCTTCCATCCATACATCATCTTCTTGTTCAAAATGGAAAATCATTTCTGGTTTGTAGAGCAGATGCCTGCTTGAGGGGAAAGACATGTGGATTAGGACCCGGTGGCGTGACTGAGGACCCTCAACAAGTCAAATCCAGGCCTTGGTATCTGTGAAGCTCCTCTGAAGACTGAGAAAGGTGAATAAACCTATTATACATTAATATCACATTTTGTATTTACTTAGATGCTCACAAATAGGTATGTATATTCCTTAAACAAGAAAAGTTCCAGGAATTCTTGGGAACTTCAGTGAAGAGACCCATTTGCAACATAAAACAGAAATAATGCTCAATGGGTTGAAGAGGCAGTGATTAGGCCAGGGAAGTGCAGCACCAAGTACGGTTTGAAGAAACTTGTCAAAAATGCAGACTTCATCCCAGATCCACTGAATCAGTAATGCTGGTGATAGAACCCATGGTTGTACATTTTTGGATAACCTTGTATTTTATAGAAAAGTAGCAAGAATAACATCAAGAATGCCCATAGATCCCTGACCCATATTCACCATTTAAAAAAATATTTTATTTATTTATTTGACAGAGAGAAACTCAGCCAGAGAGGGAATACAAGCAGGGGGAGTGAGAGAGGGAGAAGCAGGCTTCCCGCCGAGCAGGGAGCCCGATGTGGGGCTCGATCCCTGGTCTCCGGGATCATGACCTGAGCCGAAGGCAGTCGCCCAACCAACTGAGCCACCCAGGCGCCCCCATATTCACCATTTTTTTTTAAAGATTTTGTTTATTTATTTGACAGAGAGAGATCACAAGTAGTCAGAGAGGCAGGCAGAGAGAGCAGAGCAAACAGGCTCCCTGCTGAGCAGAGAGCTCCATGCGGGCCTCGATCCCAGGACCCTGAGATCATGACCTGAGCAGAAGGCTGAGGCTTTAACCCACTGAGCCACCCAGGCACCCCATATTCACCATTTTTAATATTTGGTCCATTTAATTTATTATTCTCTCTCCCTTCACACACACAATTCTTTTCTAAACCATGTGAGAGAAAGTTATAGGCCCCATGGTTCTCTATGATCCAATTCTTCAGTAGGTATTTCCTAAGAACCAGGACATTCTCTCCCATAACAACAGCATGGTCATCAAAATCAGACTTAACGTTGACACAGTATTATTATTAAATCCAATTAACTTGCAAACACGCCAATTGTCTCAATTATGTCCCTTTTGGCACTGTTTTCCTGGACATTTTTAGTGTTGCATTTAGTTGTCATGTGTCTTTAGTCTACTTTAATCTGGACAGGAACTGGCATTTCTAACAATGAGATATTTTTCTGCACTCTCAAATCCAGTACCCTCTGTCATAAGGGATCTGGAATATGAGCCCAGATGCTAGTTCCCTCAAGATTTAATCCATTTGACTGAACTGCTGAGAGAGCAGATGGGCTGGAAGATGCTGTTCTCACCCAAGGAGATGAGATTCCCATAGTTCTCCAACATCACTTCTCTGTACAGGTGCTTCGGGGAAGAGTCCAGATGCTCCCACTCCTATTGAGTGAAGTCCACAGCCACATCCTTGAATGTCACCAGCTGCCTAGACGACAGACACAGTCACCCACAGAGATACGCATTCCCACAGAGGAATGGAGTTGACAAGTACCAGTGAATCCTGACATCTATAAGCAGTCCTGGCAGTTTCTAGGGTCCTGATTTTGGCAAACATCCATGTACCTGCTTGTGTTATATTATGTAGAAAATGGAAAAAATATAGGAGACACATTTAAAGCTCTCCATCCCTTAACATTTATTTGATGCGAGGACTCAAATTTCAAGCAGAGTACATGCAAAACTACACAATTCCAGAGGTGCTGTCCATACCACATCATATGAACCAGGAGAATAAACTTGAGATTGACTCAGAGAAGCATCTAGAGAAGGAGGAATCCAGGGTGGACTGGGGCCATGAGGGCATGAGCCAAGGTGAAAGCCAGAAACCCAGAAAGGGATGGTTAGAATGTGAATAGAGGGATGGGAGGTGGGGAATTCCAGCTGGCAGGAAGAGTGAGTGGACAATTGTGTGGGAAGAAGTAAGAAGTGTATCAATGGTAAGGACTCTTTGATTAATGAGAAATGCAATTCAGGAAAACACCCTCAGATGATTATGTATTAGCAATGTTTATTGTGGACCCAAAATCTCCACTCACACAGCCACAGTAGAAATAATGTATGAACAGATGCCTGGGTGGCTCAGTGGGTTAAAGCCTCTGCTTTCGTCTCAGGTCATGATCTCAGGGTCCTAGGATCGAGCACCACATCGGGCTCTCTGCTCTGTGGGGAACCTGCTTCCTCGTCTCTCTCTGCCTGCCTCTCTGCCTACTTGCGATCTCTCTCTCTCTGTCAAATAAACAAATGAAATCTTTTTTAAAAAAGAAATAATGTATGAGTGATGGTTTAGTAACATGAAGGGCTAATATTCAGTACCAGTTCTCAAAGTGTGGTCCAGAAACCCCTAACGTTCCAAGACCCTGTCAAGGGAATCTGTAAAGTCAACTATTATTTCCCAATGATTCCAATATATTACTGGGTTTACTCACTCTTACTGTCTTACAAGTACACCAAAGAGATTTCCAGAGACTACATTACATCTGATCTTGCAACAGAGAAAATGTGGAAGCAGATATGAGATTCTAGCTATCTTCCGTTAAGCCAGACATTAAAGAGATAAGCAAAAATGTAAAATGTTTTCAGTCTTCTCTTTAATTTTTTTTTTGTTTTGGAAAACAAAGTATTTTTTTAGGGCGTCTAAGTGGCTCAGTGAGTTAAGCTTCTGCTTTCGGCTCAGGTCATGATCTCAGGGTCCTGGGATGGAGGCCCGCATTGGGCTCTCTGCTTGGCAGGGAGCCTGCTTCCTCCTCTCTCTCTGCCTGCCTCTCTGCCTACTTGTGATCTTTATCTCTGTGTCAAATAAGTAAATCTTTATAAAAAAAAAAAAAAGAAAAGTATTTTTCAAAAAGTGTGATAGTAATATGTAATGGCTTCCTCTTTTGAATGGACATTAATCCATTTAATATTTATTAAAATATTTTTTAATTTTATTAGTTTCATCTTCTAATATGGCAATATTGATAACCCACATAATCAAAGCTGTTTTGAAAAGCGTAAAGGTGCGTGGTGCCTGCGTCACTGGGTCAGGCATTCAACTCTTGATTTCTACTGGGGTTGTGATCTCAGGGTCCTGGGATCAAGCCCTGCATCTGGCTCAGCAGGGAGTCTGCTTGAGATTCCCTCTCCCTTCGTCCCTCCCCACTGCTGTGCTCACTCTTCCTCCCTCCCTCACTCTCAAATAAATAAATAAATAAATCTTAAAAAATAAAAGCAAAACTGTAACGGGGTCCTAAGTTGAAGAATTTTTAGAACTATTGCTACACAAAAGTGAAAATGAACCAAGTGCAACTACATTCGACAACATAGGTCAGTCTCACAACATGTACTGAAAAGAGCCGGACCAAAACAAGAGTATGTGCTGTATGATTCCATTAAATAAAGTGTAAATTCAGGCAAAACTAATTTACAGCGCTAGAATTCAGAAGAGTGGCTACCACCTCAGGGGAAGGAAAGGGTGGTGTTCCCTCCTGGGAAGGGAGTGGTTGGCAGCGTGAAGGAGGGGGAATCTGAGATCGTGCAAGGATCCAATGACAGGCAGGTGTCAGACCCCAGCAGCCTGGTCTCTTTCATAAATGTTAAGCCTGTCCAATACAGAATGTGGACAGGAGGGTTTGCAAAGGGATGTTAACTCACAAGGTATGGTGACGGGACATATGGGGCAGGAAGACGGTCGAGCCAGCCCACATGATGCTTTTGTGCGAAGTCCAAGAGGCCACACAGATGAGGCTGGGGGCAAAAAAAAAAAAATGACTTTCTCTGATCCTTTTTCCTCTTCCCTAAAATAGGATGTCTCCAACACATACAGGTTGGTTTTTTGTTTTTTGTTGTTGTTGTTGTTTTTTTTTGAAAGGAGAGTTGTTCTTTTATTGTTTCTGTTTAGTTTTTTTCTAATTTAGGTACAAATTTACACAAAGTGAATTGAGATTCTCTTGCCCTTTGTCCCTTTGAATCTTAAGCATACCAGTTGATAACTTTTTTAAAAAGATTTTATTTACTTATTTATTTGACAGAGAGAGAGAGAGAGAGATCACAAGGAGGCAGAGAGGCAGGCAGAGAAAGAGGGGGAAGCAGGTTCCCTGCTGAGCAGACAGCCCGATGTGGACCTTGATCCCAGGACCCTGAGATCATGGCCTGAGACGAAGGCAGAGGCTTAACCCTCTGAGCCACCCAGGCGCCCCCAGTTGATAACTTTTGACAAAAGAATAGCCCTGGGTGATTCACACATCAACCATGATATAGACCATTTCTCTCACCCTAGAAAGTTGCCTTGTACTGTTTGTTGCTCCCAGTTCATTCCTGCCCCTGCTCCTTGCTCTCATAACCAGTGATCTGCTGTCTCTATGGATTTTTAACCTGTTCTAGAGGTTCATATAAATGTTGTCACATAGCATGTGTTTGGCTTATCCCTCTCAGCATAATGCGTTTGGGATTCATTTACATTGTTATACATATCAGTAATTCTTTTTTATTACTAAGTAGGTCTTAATTATATGGATTAACACATTTTGTGTATTCACTTAGCAGTTGATGGACATTTGGATTTAGTTTGGTGCTATTGTAAATAAAGCTTCCATGAATAGTCCTGTACAGATTTTTGTGTGGACCTCATTTCTTCTGGGTAAAACCTACAGGTGGATGTCAATGGTAATTGTGTGTTTAATTTCATAAGAAACTCTGAAACTGCTTTCCAAAGTATATAATATCATTTTACACCCAACAAGCAAGGCTCAGACTATTCTAGAATGAAATGGAGGAAGTAGAGTAATTCATGTCTGGCCCAGGGCCGGCATACTATATGTGTTATATTGCTCTCCTTTCCTGATCCTAAAAGTGAGGTGTGTGGGTGATATTTCACCATGTAGAGGAGGTGGACTCCAACTCGCCTGTAATTTGGGCATTTCCTCCTCTTCTGGAGGAAGGGCAGAGCCCTCAGAGGGCAGTACTGGCCAAGTGAAATGAACCCGGCCGACCGAAGCAGACGAGCATCTTAGTTATCAAGCTGGTGGAAGGGAGCACATTATGTTCAGCTGGTGACACTGGTCCTTGTTTATCATTACCTGACATGCCCTCCCCTTGGGTGTCTTTTCCTCTTCTTATATTTTTACAGATGGTCCTCTAACCCAGACTCTTTCTCCCTCCTTCCTTCCAAAAATGTACCAAATACCTACTATGTGTGTGTGATAATGATTTACCTCTCACCTTTCTCCTCAGATTTGAGGTCACTCCAGCTTCTATGTATTCCTACCTCTTGTCCTCCCTGTTATGAGGGAAATCCCCTCAGTTCGTGTCTCTATTGGGGGAGCTCTCTCAGCCTCTCCAAAGTCCACCTGGAATATCTGGAAGAGGTTTCCAGAAGTATCATCATCATCATCATCCAAGATGGAATTCCTGGGGTCGGGGAGGGGGGAGCTCCTGCAGCCCTCATGCACGTCAGCTGCTTTGTTCCTATAGGCAGGAGAGATGTCAGAGCAGCCCAGACTTCACACTGGGTCCTTGACCTCTCTAAGAGCACAGTTAACTAAAGCACATTTAAAGTGCTAAACATTTATTAGGCACCTACTGTGTGCAAGGCATGGCCCCACTTCCTAGGGGTACCAGCTCTAACCTCTCCAGGACTATAGTTTCACAGGCTGATCAAGTCACAGGGAAGCAAATATTGCCTCTTCTGTGAAGGTGTCCTGGAAAACTCCAACCTTGGGATATATAAAGGTGGATCTGTGAAATTCTTGAATTTCTCTTTTTTACTGTTAAATCAGTAAATGTTCTAAAATCTGAAAGCTGTATCACTAGTGAGTCTATGAGAAAATGATCTTATATGTTGTAAGAACATACACAGGTACAGTCTTCCTGGCGGGAGCAATTTCATTTTATCCATCAAATTGAGCACCTGTAGGTTCATGGCAAAATTGTGGGAGTACAGAAATTTCCCATACACCAAATTGAAGGCGAGAAAGCAGGGATTTCAAAAGTGAATGAGGAAACTTTTAGGGGTGATAGTACATTATCTTGATTGAGATGAAGGTTTCACAAGTATATAAACGAAAACCCTCAAAATACATCAAATTAACACTTTCGATATGTGCAGCTTATCATGTGTGAATTAATCCTCAATACAAAAAATTCAGTTTACTACAAAAAAGTTTTTAATGTACAAAACACCTTTGGCCCCACAATTCCAACTCTATGTGTAAGAATTGCACAAAAGCATGAAGATATGAGTGCAGAGATGATTACTATAGCAGCATTTGTAATAGTGAAGATCTTTCAATGAGCAGAAAATACAGCCACATCTGACCACACAACACTGTGTATCTGTTAAAAAATGAGGCAGCTCTGTACATACTGACAACTTCAATATAAACTTCACAAAGAAAGCAGTCTCTTACACATTTTTGTAAGTTTTTTTTAAGTATGACTTTTTTTTTTAAAAAGATTTTATTTATTTATTTGACAGAGAGAAACACAGCTAGAGAGGGAACACAAGCAGGGGGAATGAGAGAGGGAGAAGCAGGCTTCCTGCTGAGCACGGAGCCTGATGCCCACTCATCCAGGGACTCCAGGATCATGACCTGAGGCAAAGGCAGACGCTAATGAATGAACCACCCAGGTGCCTAAAATATGACTTTTTTTTTACATAGAAGTAAATGATCATCAATGCATTGGATGGGAAATTAGACACAGGCTAATTAATTTCATGTTAAACTTTATACTCAGTTGTAATCTTTTAACAGGCACTATGTTTAATAAGCAAATGTTTTTAAACAAATATAGACTACAGATTAAGAAAGGAAATAACTGAATGTTAAAGTTCAGCTGGACAACTCTCACAGATTTGATGCTGAGTGAAGAAGTGAGTACAAATTTCTAGAATAGGCAAAGCTAATCAGAGACAGTGGTTGCCTAGGGAAAAACTGATTGGGAGGGGGCACAAAGGGAACTTCGTTAGGTAACAGAAATATTGTATACATTTATTTGTGTGGTGGTTTCTTCAGTGTGTACTTGTACAAAAATTCACACTTTACCTTATGATTTGTGTAATTTATTGTATGCACTTTACATTCGCTTAAAAAAAATCCTTGCAAAATTTATAAAATAACAGCGATTCTAAAACACTCTAGTTTGCAAAGTTACGCAGTAATAGTTTTAAATTTTTCTTTAAAGAGAAGATAACATTATAGAGTACCTTAGAAAGAGGTCCATGCTACAATGTTTGGAGAAAAAATGCAAACTGCAGATTAAAAACCATATACATATATACATGTGGGTTAGAAGTAAACAGAAAAAGTCTGGAAAGAGATATCAAGTTGTTTATACTGATTACCTTTGGGAAGATGGGAGGTCTTTCAGTTTCTACTTCCTATTCTTTTATTAAAAACTGTTGAAATTACAAGTTCTTTTCTTCTTTTAAAGATTTTTATTTATTTGGGGGCACCTGGGTGGCTCAGTCGTTAAGCTTCTGCCTTCCACTCATTTCATGATTGCACTGGGATCCAGCGGCACATTGGGATTCCTGCTCCGCGGGAAGCCTGCTTCTCCCTCTCTCACTCCCTCTGTTTGTGTTCCCTCTCTAGCTGTGTTTCTCTGTCAAATCTTTTTAATATTTTATTTATTTGACAGAGAGAGAGAAAACGAGAGAGCACAAACAAGGGGAACAGCAGAGGGAGAGGCTCCTCGCTGAGCAGGAAGTCGGATATGGGGCTCGATTCCAGGACTCTGGGATGGTGACCTGAGCCAATGAAGGCGGACGTTTTATGGATTGAGCCACCCAGGTGCCCCGAGAATTTTTTTTCTGTCTTTTGTAGTTTTCCTAAATTTCTTTAATGATCTTGTTCTCATTAACATTTATAATAATGGATATAAAGCCTTTAAAAAGTAAATACTCTTAAAGAGCCAAAGATCCAGGCTCCTGAATGGCTCAGTTGGTTAAGCAACTGCCCTCGGCTCAGGTCATGATCCTGGAGTCGCAGGATCGAGTCCCGCATAGGGCTCCCTGCTGAGCGGGGAGTCTGCTTCTCCCTCTGACCTTCCCCCTCTCGTTCTCTCTCTCAAATAAGTAAATAAGTAGTTTTTTTTTTTTTTAAAAGGGCCGAAGATCCCTGCCAGTCTACCATTTCTTGATTTACAAACTAGATGGTATTACTGTTACTATCTAAAGTGTATCATAATTTTTCTACTGTTCCTTTGCACTTCTAGCTCAGTAAAAAAAGAAATCCAGATCTAAAATCCAAAACACACGGAGTGATGAATGTAAGAGTTTACTAAATGTTCACATATATTACAGGCAAGATATTCTTGACATTGATAAGTTTGTATGTGTGTGTGTTTTTTATATGCATTTTCCAGTGAGTTCCGGAACATTTATTTTCCCAAAAGATCCTTAAAAAACTTCGCATTGTTCCAAATACACCTGGAACTTTAAGTTGCCTCTTAAAATCTAAAAAAACCAAATGGGTAATTTTCTTGTCTCTCAGGGAGTCTATTGCATTCTTCTTAAAGATCTTGCATATTTTTTTCCTTAGGTTCAAGTGAAATGTGTTTGATATTTTTGTTGCTTTTGTGAATAATCTTTTCTCCTTCATTTAATTTCCTAATCAGTTATGGCTATTATAAAGATTTCATTAGTGTAAATTTGTTGTCGGAAGTACCACTTTCCTAAACTTCTTTTTGTTCAAATAGCTTTTCCTTTCCAAGAATTTTTATTTTTTTATTTTTTAAGATTTTGTGTACTTGGCAGAAAGAAAGAGCACAAATAGGGGGAGCTACAGGCAGAGGGAGAAGCAGACTCCTCACCAAGTAGGGAGCCCGATGTGGAACTTGATCCCAGGACCCTGAGCTCATGACCTGAGCGGAAGGCAGATGCTTAACCAACTGAGCCAGCCAGGCGCCCCTATTTTTCCTTTTTGGAAAGGTATTATACATGCATATATTCATAAGCATAGAAGTATATACAGTGATAGGTCTCCTTCCCATCTTTCCTTCCTGGAGACAACCTCTGTTAAACTTAGAAGAAAAAAAAAGACTAATTTTTAGAGCAGTTTTAGGTTCACAGCAAAACTGAGGAAAGGTACAGAGATTTCCCATACACCCTCTGTGCGCCCCCCCCCCAGCCTCCACTTATCAACATCCCCCACCAAAGTGCTACACTTGGCACAACTGATGAACCCACACTGACACCCCATAATCACCCAAAGTCCATAGTTCACATTAAGGTTCACTCCTGGGGTTGTACCTTCTATGGATTTGGACAAATTTACAATGACATGTATCCACAATTACAGGATCATACAGAGTATTTCCACTGCTGTGATAAACCCATCTATTCATCATCCTTTGCTTCCCAAACAACCCTGGGCAACTACTGATCTTTTAGCTGTCTCCATAGTTTTGCCTTTTCCAGAAGGCAGTATGGTCAAAATTATACAATATGTAATAACCTTTTTTCAAACTGGCTTCCTTTACTTAGTGATATGCATTTAAATCTCCCCTGTTAAACATTTTTTATGTATCCTTCCTTGTTATGTATCCTTACCTATGTTTGAGAAAATCACATATTCTTTTTTTCCTCTTCTTCTTACAAACAATAGCATATTATGCACAGTGGTCTGCAATTTCCCCCCTAGCCATATATATTTAAACATTAACTTTGAGGGGCACCTGGGTGGCTCAGTTGGTTAAGCGACTGTCTTCGGCTCAGGAGACCGGGGATCGAGTCCCACATCGGGCTCCCTGCTCGGCAGGAAGTCTACTTTTCCCTCTCTCGCTCCCCCTGCTTGTGTTCCCTCTCTGGCTGTGTTTCTCTCTGTCAAATAAATAAAATCTTTAAAAAAAAATTAACTTTGAGGTACTTTGTATATAATAAAATGCTCCCATTTTGAAGGTACAGTTTGATGAGTTTTGGTGAACATTCACATTTGTGTAACCACCGGCACTATCAAGATTTCCTTAATATATTCAGGTCATTCCAGATTAGCACTCAAAATGCTTCCTCCTCCTTTGTTATGGTTCCATAGTATTCCATCAACATAATGCACCATTATTTTCAGTTTTTTAAAATCTTATTTGAAAGTAATTTCAACTTCTAGAAAAGTTACAGGATTAGTATAAAGATCTTCCATAGAGGCGCTTGGGTTGCTCAGTTGGTTAAGAGTCCAACTCTTGGTTTCTGCTCAGGTCATGATCCGCATGGGGCTCTCACTGAGCTAAACGTGAGTCTGGGGAGTCTGCTGAGGATTCTCTCTCTCCTCTCCCTCTGGCCACCCTCCGCCCCACTGCTGCGCATGCGCTCTATAAATAAATAAATAGATAAAAAAATTAATAAAAAAGATCTCCCATATATCTTCCACCCAGATGCACCTTTAAAAATAACCATTTTGCCACACTTGCTTGTCCATTCTCACTATCCATACAAATACACAATTTTTACTTGAACCACTGAAGAGTAGGAAATACATATCATACTCCTTTTCCCCATAATCCTTCAGCATATATTTCCTAAGAACAAGACAATTCTCTTATGTCATCACAGTACAATCACCAAATGCAAGAAATGTCACACAGATTACATAAGAAAACATTGCATCAATCAACAATATTCCATTTCCAGTTGTCCTGATGATGTCCTTTATAAAATATTCTTCCCTAATAGAACACCCAGTTCAGGATCAAGTTCTGCAATTTATTGCCACATATCTTTAGTGTCCTATGATCTAGATAGTTTCTCAGCTTTTGTTTATAACAACACTAGCATTTTTGAAGTGTACAGACCAGTTTTGTAAAATGTTCAAATACTTTTTCAATGGGTTATTTTAAAGGGAAAAAATTACTTATTAATGTATACACAATTTTATATTATTAAAAACATCATGGGGTGTCTCAGAGGCTTAGTCAGTTAAGCATCTGACTCTTGATCTCAGCTCAGGTCTTGATCTCAGGGTTGTGAGTTCAAGCCCTGCACTGGGCTCCACACTGGGGGTAGAGATGACTTTAAAATAAGATAAATAAATAAAAATGTCACATAAGTTGAAAATAACCTAATTAATCTCTACCCTTACCTCAGTGGTTTCTTCCAATTTATTAAAGTAGAACATGTGTCTAGGTAGCATCTCACTCATTAAGGGCCATTAGACAAGCAAATTACAATTTTTTGAGGGTGGGGATAGTGGAATATACCTATAGGTACTTTAGTCAAAGGGATACAGATGACTCAAATTAGGACCATCCTGTAGATAGTATAAAGAATTCAGTTGAAAATACCACTGAGACAAATGAACCTCACACCAAACTGTAGGACTAACTCTAAAACCCATAAGAAATACATCAATAATAATGGAGCCAATTAACATTACTTTATAATCAAAAAGCAAAACTTGTCCCAATGGAAAAGTCTTACCAAGACAACACTGATGATCCCCTAAGGACAGTTGCTCCCAAATCACGGGAACCCCAATCCTTTCTGTGCACATGAAAGCAGCCTTGCAACAGAGCCAGCCAACCAGCTCTCTCAGTAGAAGCCAGAATTTAAATTAAGGAACTAGACTCCTCAGATGAGGAAGAATCTACCACAACTCTTAACACCACATTATGTGAACTGTTAGAAAGTAGTTTTGTGTTGAGAAATGAAGGAAGTCTGTGTCCTCATAGGTCTCAGCATGCTACAAATGAGCAAGCAAATAATGAGCCTCGGTAGGGATGAGGCACAGCACCAGCGCCCAGAGTTGCTATATTATCTAGAATGTCCAGGTTCACCACAAACAATGAGGCGTTCAAGTTCACAGGAAAGTATGACCCACACTCTGGAAAAGCAGGAAATAGAAACTGCCTGTGAGAATGACCAGGTGTCAGATTCATCAGAAAAAGACTTCACAAGGGCCAATATAGCCATCCTCACAGACTTAAGGGGAACCATGACTAAAGAGCTGAGTGGAGGGGGGAATAGGGAGTTACTGTTCAATGGGTACAGAGTTTCAGGGCTGCAAGATAAAAAAAGTTCTAGAGATTAGCTACACAACAACGTACATATAAATTAATACTACCATACTGTTCACTTAAAATGGTTAAGATGGTTTGATGTTATGCAGGGGTTTGTCTTTTTTTTTTAAAGATTTTATTTATTTGACAGAGAGAGAGACATCACAAGCAGGCAGAGAGGCAGGCAGAGAGAGAGGGGCAAGCAGGCTCCCCGCCGAGCAGAGAGCCCGATGTGGGCCTGGATCCCAGGACCCTGAGATCATGACCTGAGCTGATGGCAGAGGATTAACGCACTGAGGCACCCAGGCGCCCTGGGTTTTTTTTTAAAGACTATTTTAAGCAGTTTAAGGTTCATAGCAAAATTGAGGGGAAAGGACACAGATTTTCCAAACAACCCCTGCCTCCACACATGCACGGCCTCTTCCATTCTCAACATCCCCACTAGGTACATTCACTACAACTGAGGAACCTAAGTGGATGCATCATAATCAGTCAAATCTTATAATTTACATTAGCGTTCACTCTTGATTTTGTACATTCTGTGGGTCTGGACAAATGTATAATGCTCTGTATCCAATATTATGGTATCATACAGAATATTTTCACTGCCCTACAAATCCTCTGCACTCTTCCTACTTACCACTTCCTGTCAACCCTGGTTAACACTGATCTTTTTACTGTCCTCATAGGCTTCAATATGCCTTCCACCTGACAGTGACAGCTGGCTTATGAGGTCTGCCTCTTCCTCTCCAACCCCAAATAGAAACTTTACAGTAGAGAAACCTGGCAGACTCTACATTAACTTTTTTAAAGATCTTATTTTATTTTATTTAGAGAGAGGGGGAGTGCATGCGGAAAGAGGGACAGAAGGAGAGGGAGAGACAGAATCCCAAGGAGACTCTGCACCGAACATGGAGTTTGATCCCAGGACGCTGAGACCATGACCTGAGCCAAAACCAAGAGTCAAACACTTAACTGACTGCCACCAACCCTACATTAATTTAATTAAGTCACTAAAGTTAATATCACTAGTAATGAAACAAATCCATATCATGTGCTATCTGATCTGACACACTGAGGACATATCACTTCTGCATCATTCCTGCCCAAAGTGTAAAACATAAATCTAATCATGAAGAACTATCAAATAAATCTTAATTGAGGAACATTCTACAAAATAGCTGAGGCCTGCACTCATCAAAAATCAAGATCAAAAAATACACATTAAGGAAAGTGTTCTGGATTAAAGAAGACTAACGAGAAGTAACAAAGGGGAAAAAAGCCATAAAGAAAGTAATTAAGAAAATTGGCAAATTTTGGAGATCAAACAATAGTACTGTATCAATGTTAAGTTTTCGAAATTATACTATGGTCATTTAAGGGGCTGTTTTTGCTTATAGAAGATGAGTGCCACAGTAATTAGGGGTGAAAGACACGATGATGTCTACAACTTACCCTCAAATGATTCAGAAAATGATAAATACACAGAGATGCAATGACAAAGTAACTGGCCAAAAAAAAGCTGGCAATTGATGAATATGAGTAAAGGCACTATTGCTGTTCTTCGTACTATTATCTCAATTCTTCTGTAAATTTGCTGTCATTTAAATTTTTAAAATCCATTGCAGTAGGGCGCCTGGGTGGCTCAGTGGTTTAAGCCTCTGCCTTCGGCTCAGATCATGATCTCAGGGTCCTGGGATTGAGGCCCACATCGGGCTCTCTGCTCGGCGGGGAGCCTGCTTCCTCCACTCTCTCTGCCTGCCGCTCTGCCTACTTGTGACCTCTCTCTCTGTCAAATAAATAAATAAAATCTTTTTTAAAAATCCATTGCAGTAAAAAACAAAAACAAATAAAAACCTTAACAAGGCCTACCACGCCCTCAAGAAAGGACAGCACTTCTCAATGTACACAGTACACACTGGGGCCTGTGGAAGAGATACTGGACCCCTGGTGACCTAAATTAATGGAAAGTAGGGGCAAAGGGTAAGGTAAGCCATGGTTCTGATATGGTCGTGGGGTAGGGACAGTGCACTGAGGAGGGAAGGTGGGCTTTCCTCTGGAGAATATTAAAGCTGTGCTGTGTTTCACGTTTGTCTTAGAGTCCTGGTAGGCTCCTCAAGTAGTGAACAGACATGTGTCACCTGACTGGGGACAGGGATTACTGCATGAAAGAGGTTAAACCCCACTCACTGGGAGTCTTGCTGCCAGGAACCTGGGGGCCATATTCTCCTCTTTTCACAGATCTCTCAGGGCCAGCAGAGTCCAAAGAGGGCGAATAGGGAGCTGGGAAAAAGGAGGACTGAGTCACATGCCAGAAATCCTCATACCCAGTCTGAGGAAATAAAAGCATTAATAGAAAATCCAGAAATAAACCCAATTATACAGTTAATTAATCTTCAATGAAGCAGGGAAGACTATCCAATGGGAAAAGGGCAGTGTCTTCAACAAATGATGCTGGGAAAACTGGATAGCAACATGCAAAAGAATGACACTGGACCACTTTCTTACACCATACACAAAATAAATTCAAAATGGATTAAAGACCTAAATGGAGACCTGAAACCATAAAAGTCCTAGAAGAGAGCACAGGCAGTAACTTCTTTGTCATTGGCCATAGCAACTTCTTTCTCCTCAGGCATGGGAAACAAAAATAAAAATAAACTATTGGGACTATATCAGAATAAAAAGCTTCTTCACAGCACAGGAAACAATCAACAAAACCAAAAGCCACCTACAGAATGGGAGAAGATAATTATAAATTATCTTCTAATTGTAAATATCTTTTCTAAAATATCTTCTAATTGTAAATAAAAAATCCAATAAAGGGTTAGTATCTGAAATATATAAAGAACTTATAAAACTCAACACCCAAAACATAAATACTCCAATTAACAAATGAACAGAAGACATGAACAGATATTTCTCAAAAAGAAGACATACAGATGGCCAACAGACACATAAAAAGATGTTCAATATCACTCATCATCAGGGAAATGCAAATCAACAGTACATGACAGATCACCTCACACCTGTTAGAATGGCTAAAATCAACACAACAAACAACAGGTGTTGGTGAAGATGTGGAGAAAAAGGAACCCTCTTGCACTGTTGGTGGGAAAGCAAACTGGTGTAGCCACTACGGAAAACAGTATGGAGGTTTCTCAGAGAATTAAAACTAGAACTAGTTATGAACCATCCCTCACACTACTATTTATGCAAAGAATACAAGAATACTAAAGCAAAGAGATACAGGCACCTTGATGTTTTACAATAGGCTAGGTATGGAAGCAGCCCAAGTGTCCATCAACTGATGAATGGATAAAGAAGACACACACACACACACACACATACACACTGGAATATTATTCAGCCATACAAAAAAAAAAATGAAATCTTGCCATTAGCAATGACACGGATGGAACTACAGAGTATAATGCTAAACAAAATAAATCGGTCAGAGAAAAATATGCTTTCACTCATATGTAGAAGTAAGAAAACAAACAAGAAGAGAGAAAACAAAAAGAGAGAGAAACCATGAAACCAACTCAATTATAGAGAAGAAACTGATGGTTACCAGAGGGAAGGAGGTTAGGAGGATGGATTAAATCGGTGATGGGCATTAACAAGGGCAGGGTGGTGTATGGAAGTGTTGAGTCACTATATTGTGCACCTGAAACTAATACAACACTGTATGTTAACTGGAATTAAAATGAAAACTTAAAAAAAAAAAGTGTCAAGAACCAACGTCCACCTGCAAGACCAGGAAGAATGTAGAACACTAGGATCCTGCCCTCTCTGCACTCGGAGGGGCTTTGCAAAGATACAGCCACGCTGTGACTCAGGGGTCGCCTGAGGTACCAAATTCACAACTGGGGCACCTCCGCCTTTAGCAGCTGGGGCTGTAGCTTCCACTGAGACAACAGAGTGAAAACAACACTCCTACAGCCTTTCTGGCCAAGAGTCTTTTGCAGATATCTGTGCAGATGATTACAAGATGGACAATCCTGACTTTGCTACTTCCAGAGCCGGGGAAGGTCATTTAACTCCATGGCACCTGAGAGATTTAAGAAGCTGCTGACCCCTTTGAGCTCTAGGGCTTCCCTGATGCAAATTAGGCCCAGTTCACGAGGGTCTCGCTTACCCTGGTGTCCAGAACAACCCGCCCATCCTTCTGATAACAAAACTCTTGGCCCACTTTTGGAAAAGCCCTCTGAGTCAGAGGTGAAGGTGGTCTCATAGAAACATCTACAGCAAAAGTGGGGATATAAGACTCTGCCGTCCCTCCTCAAAGTCCAAGCTACATTTCCAAATCCAGGGATGCCAGAACACAGCCTCACTCTGAAGACTCAAGATCCCCACCACATCCCAAAGCCAGCAGCATCCACTTACTAACTCCTCCCTCATCTCCCAAACCCGAGAAGGTACAGATCTAGCCACGTCCACAAACACCTAAGAACAAGCAGACCTAGATGGTCTCCTGCCCCCTGATCCCCCCCCCCGCCCTACCCTACCTCACTGTCCCTCTCCCCACCAGCCTGGGGTTGCCCTGTCCCAGCTGCCCGCCCAAACCAAAATGCCCAGCGAGATCTATCCAAGGGCCCCTGGCTTCTGTCCCCCCAACCCGAGGATGCATCACTGCTCACCAACCTGGGAACACACAGTTGCAGCCATCCGCCGCATCTCAATAGAACCCAGAAGCCCCCGATGTTGCTCCCCTCCCCAGACCCCGCGAGCCCCGAACGTTCGGTTTTCTCCGGTACCCTTTCGCATCACCCGGGCACTCTCCGCTATTCCCGCTGCCCTCAGTCCGTAAGACCGGGGGTCTCACGTCTCTCAGCGTCTGCCTGGAGGCCTTGGGCACTGAGGCCGTCAGCAGACCTTCATGAGTCGCATCCCCCGGAACGAGCCCCGCCCACCCGCGCTGCCGACCCAGAAGGCCCAGCAGCTGGTACCCCCGCGCCGAGAGGCGCGGGACCTGGCGGCTGGACCACAACTCCCAGAAGACCCCGCGCGGGCCGGGGGCGCGCTCGGAGCCCTCCAGCAGGCGAGACTCACGTAGGGGAATCCCGGGTCTCAGTGGAGACGTTCCGCTCCTGCAGGCTGGAGCCACACGCGCAGAAACAGACACGTGCCACCGCTGTCTACGATCAGGTGTAAAATATGTCTGTAATTACTCTGTTCTGAGGCTGTATTTAAGCTTATATCCTTTACGTGAATATTTATGTCATCCTAACCTGCTTTTTAAAGCAAATATATATTGAACACGAATGTTGTTCCACAATATTTTGTAAATTCTACAGGCCATTTACGTAATTGTCTTATCTTGTTATACTTAGGTTGTTTCAATTTACTGGTACTACAGCAACCATCACTTACGTTTGGCAGAGCTCAAAGGCAGGCAGGGGAATAAGAAAACTTTAGAGCGAAAAAGGGAAGGCTTCAGGAATACATTGATTGGAGATTATTGGCATAGAGAAGCTGGAGGCGAGCTAAAGATGAGCAAGCAGTGCATATTATATGGCTGGTTTGGGGATCGAATCTGGCTTTTCTCTCGTTGGTCCCGAACTGAAAACAGGCAAAAAAGGAGGAGGGGGCGGGGAGGAGCTAGCAGTCATAGTCCAAAGCCTAAATGTTATGGGATGATCACTGCCAAGGTTGTAGTTTGGTTTCCTGACTGGAAACTAGTTGGTTGTTGCAGAGTTTGTAGGTCGGAATTCTGTTGTTATATATGATCTGTCATTGTCTGTATATCCAGTCTGTCAAGTTTAATGGTTTCAAGCAACAGCAATCATTTATTATCTTTCACGGTTTCTCAGAGTCAGGAATTCTGGAATAATGTGGCTGGACAGTTTTGGCTCAAATTTTTCATGATAGCTGAACCTGGAACAGTGCAGAGTTCCAAGAGCCACTGGGAGCTGGTGGGACATCTCTCTTATTTCATGTAATCTTAGGGTTTTTCCGTGTGGTCTTTATGTGTGGGCGAGTTTGGGCTTAATAGCGTGGTAGCCTCAGACATCTTATACTGCAGCTCAGGGTTCTAAAGCAAAGAGTCCCAAGAAAGATCCAGATGGAAACTATATTACTTTTTACGCCTAGCTGCAGAATCACAGAGCATCACTTCCACTGTACTCACAATTTAAAAGGCCCAGCCAGCTTCAGTGGAAAGGGGAAATTGTCTCCACTTCCTCATGGGAAAGTGACAAGTGTCTGGAAGACCAGGTGGGACCAAAAATATAGTTGCACTCAGTTTTGGAAAATTTGCCATAAACTGCAAACAGATCAAAGCAGAGGAAGGAGTCTTAATTTTCTCTCAGCCAGGTAGACTGGACATTTATATTACTGAGTTGAAACCAGGTAAGAAGTGATCAAAAAAACCCATGATCTCTAAATAAATTTTCAACAGGATCACAGAAGATCTAGCTCCACTATGCATATTTATTTTTATTTATTTATTTTTAAAGATTTTATTTATTTGACAGAGAGAAACACAGGCAGAGAGGGAACACAAGTAGAGGGAGTGAGAGAGGGAGAAGCAGGCTTCCCCGATGTGGGAGCCCGATGTGGGACTCAATCCCCGGTCTCCGGGATCATGACCTGAGCTGAAGGCAGTCACCCAACCAACTGAGCCACTCAGGCGCCCCTATTTTTTAAACTTTATTTATTTGAGAATGAGAGTGAGCATGAGAGGGGGGAGGGTCAGAGGGAGAAGCAGACTCCCCACTGAGCAGGGATCCCAATGTGGGACTCCATCCTGAGACTCCAGGATCATGACCTGAGCTGAAGGCAGTCGCCTAACCAACTGAGCCACTCAGGCACCCCATGGTCAATTGATTTTTGATAAAAGTGCCAAAGGAACTCAATGGAGATGAAAGTCTTTTTTAACAAAAAGTACTGGAACAACTGAGTATCTGTGTGAGGGCAAAAAACCCCACAACCCCACCCCAAAACCCTCAACTTGTACTTTATCACATACACAAATACTAATTCTAGGTGAATCACATACTTAAAAGCTAAGAGTATCAAGCATTTGGAATAAAACAGAATTTTCTTTAATCTTTAATCATTGAGTTGCATTTGGTTCTGTATTAAAGAACAGTCTGTACGATGTAAGTCTGTTGATAGTTATTGAATCTTATTTTATGACTCAACATGTGGTGCCTCGTAGTGTTTACTGTATAACTGAAAAGCAAATATGTTCTGCGGTAGAGAGTATACAGAGAATATCATTAAATTAATAACAAGTAGGTAAAGTTGGTTGATAGTATTGTTTAAATCTTTTGCATTCAGGGCTTTTCTAGATTTTAATCCTTCCAGAAAAGCCCTAGGTATCATTGTAGGTTCTCATTTTTCTGTATCTCTAGTCTCTTCATCTGTACTCCTTCATCCTCATCCCCATAACACACATTGCACTTAGGTCTGGAAAGATACACAGCAATCCATTTAACTTAAAGGGGCTTATTTCCTTCAGAAATTCAGTTCATGGGGCTCCTAGGTGGCTCAGTCATTAAGCCTCTGCCTTCCGCTCAGGTCACGATGCCGGAGTCCCAGGATTGAGCCAGCGCATTGGGCTCCCTGCTCTGGGGGAAGCCTGCTTCTCCCTCTCTCACTCCCCCTGCTTATGTTCCGTCTCTAGCTGTATTTCTGTCAAATTAATAAATAAAATCTTTACCTCCCCAAAAAACTCAGTTCAATTCTTCTTTGTATCCACCACTCTTAGATAGTCCCATATGAAAGTATGATTTTTTTATCTTGTCATGGTCTTTCTTGCAGTCATGGAAGTGAATGCTTTTCATATTCCTCTATGCTCTAATTGCAATCAAAGTTGAAATTCTGGGTTGAATAAGCTCCTTCCCACCCCCCATTACACCCTCATACTGATTTGCATGGCAGTAATTGCATTCATTGGCTATGTTTTAAAGACTCTTCAAGTGAGTAGTAGACAGGATATAAATGGATGAATGCAGAATTTTGTAGTAGGTAGGGTAACTCGTTTTATTTATAAGGTAAATCCCATTCTGTCAAATACTGCTAAGAAAAAGAGTGCATCTAGAAGAGAGTGGGGCTTGATAGTGTATTTTCACTTATTAGAGCTTTAGTTATTTGAACTCTAGAAATTCCAGGTCAATTATTTTATGTTATAGTCCAAGAATTCCTTGCTGTCCCAATCCATTTGGTTACTGAGTTTCTGATACTAAGGGATACTATGTTATCTAAATCAATTTGATTTTCAAGTTTCAGAAAGCAAATAGCATGTTTGGATAAAGTTTTATCAGAAACATTTTGTCCTTAAATCCAGATTGTGACAGGTATTTATTTTCTTTCAACAGATGACTAGATTTGATGTGCACATGTATAATGTTGCATATTTTGATAACCAATTCTAGGCATATTATCTTTTTGTGTTCTTTTAGCAAGTTTTTTTAGTTTTTAATTTTTATTTTTTTAAAGATTTTATTTGACACAGAGGAACACAGCCAGAGAGGGAACACAAGCAGAGGGAGTGAGAGGGAGAAGCAGGCTTCCTGCCGAGCAGGCAGCCTGATGCGGGGATCAATCCCAGGACTCCAGGATCATGACCCGAGCTGAAGGCAGAGGCTTAACCACTGAGCCACCCAGGCGCCCTTCTTTTAGCAAGTTTTAACATTAGTATTATAAATTCATACAAACAAATAACTTCTTGCTGTCTCAGTCTGTGCCCTAAGAGTTTTTAAAACATTTTATAGATTTAACCTATTAAATATATATAACTTGGTATCTTCCTTAGTATAACTGTGTGACATTTAAAGTAATTTTGGTCTAATTTTAAAATGTTCCTTTTGGAAGGGAATCTGTTAAGATTTCACACCTCCGCTCTAGTCAATTCTGATTTCAGTTCAGTTTCTTTATAAAAATCCCATACTTTGTCCAGTTTTTCCAATATGGTATAAAGATATCTATAGTACTTTCACCTTGAGATAAATTTCATATACTATTATAGTCACCCTTTAAAACTATGTTGTTCAATGCTCTTTAGTATATTCACAGTTGTGCAACAATATACCACAAATATCAAAACACTGTCATAACCCAAAAAGTCCTTTTAAATATATAGTCATTTCAATTTCACAGTGTTGCTTATCTGTCATCCTTATTTCTCCGCACAAGTGACTAAAATAGGTCTACTTTTTTCCTGTCAATAATCAAATTTTTTATTTCAACTTGTCTACTTTTCCATTTATTTCTGTATAACTAATAATGCCTTTCTCTACCCATGTTTTAGACTTATTTTTGCTTAAGCTCCTTGAGTTCTATGTTGAGTTTATTTTTTTTAAAGATTTTATTTATTTATTTGAGAGAAAGAGATCACAGGTAGACAGAGAGGCAGGCAGAGAGAGAGGAGGAAGCAGGCTCCCTGCTGAGCAGAGAGCCCGATATGGGGCTCCATCCCAGGACCCCGGGATCATGACCTGAGCCCAAGGCAGAGGCTTAACCCACTGAGCCATCCAGGCGCCTCTATGTTGAGTTTCTTAATGACCTCCATAGTATTTTAATATATACATGCAAAATGATTTATAAAACTTCCAATACAACCTGCCATTCACAGGTTTTTCAATTGTGTGCATTTTCATTCACATTTAAATAATATGTATATTAAGGACTTAGTTCCCTAACCCATGTTAATCAACAGGGAGGATTAAGTTAAAATTAAGATATTTGATGGCTATCCTATTGTTACTGTTTCTTCCATTCTGGTCAGATACTATGGCCTGTATGTTTTCTGTTTTCGGGGGGAACTAATTATTAGGGAAAATATTCTTATCTCTTCCTGTTTGTTGACAGCTGTGCTTTCAACTCTTCATCATTATATTTACAGAGTTTCAGACTGGCATTAATCTTTCATGCAAATATAAAAGATGAAGTCTGAAGGAAGTCTATCCACAAATTTTCCTTTTTCTTTTAAAATCTCATGCTTAATAACGAGTAATAAGAAAACCTTTCCTATAACAAATTACATTCATTTCTCTTTTTTTCACTAGTAATTCTCTGACTTAGACAAAGGTAAACAACATGGTTAAAATCCTTTACACAAATCGGAGCACCTGGGTGGCTCAGTTGGAAGAGTGTGTGACTCCATCTCAGGGCCATGAATTCAAGCCCCATATTGGGTATAGAGATTGCTTAAACTTTTTTAAAAAAGTCGTCTCTACAAATAATGCAGAGAACTATGAAAATGAGTGTATCCAGGAAAATAGTAGACAACTTTTACTAAACATTTACTATGTAATAGGAATAGTTCTAAGCACTTTACATTTATTAATTCATTGAATCCTCACAACAAACCAATACATACAGCATGATTATCTTTAATAATACATGAGAAATAAAATGCCACTAACATAAAAAGTGAGAAGTAAAAACAAAAACTAGAAGGATAAACAACACTTTGATAACAGTGGTTAATTACCTTTCTAGTATGAGACTGGGGTGGTAAAAAGGAATAAAAGAGTTTACAGGGAGAAAATGTGCATAATTTCTATGATTAAAATGTTTTAAAAGAAACAAACATTCAAAGATAAATTTGTGGTCACAGTAATCAAGGCATATTTTGTAACTACAAACATTCAGATGCAACTAGAACATGACTTTATTAGTCATTAAGTATATATAACTCATTTTAAAAATCTGTATTTACTGAAATGGCAACCATATTTTTTGGCATGATCAAAACAGGAGAAGGGATCACAGGCATTCATACCATGACTTTAAAAACAAACTCTGGGAGGTTTGCTCTATCAACTTAAGCATAGTCAGTGATAGTTGCTATGATTACTGTTAATCTTGGTTTTTAGTTGCTGGTTTTCTGGTTTTCTGTTTTATGTAAGAAAATACAAATTTGTAAAATGAAACACAAGATTAATACTGACTTTAAAAACAAGGTTATCGTTCTACAATTAAAAAATCCAAGGTCACACAATTTTAAACAGCGTGATATTGGTGTAAGCACAAATACACAAATCAGAGAAGAAAAAAATTCAAGCAAATATAAACAAGAATATAATGTCTCATCAAGAAGGTAAAACAAAATAATGGACAAGAAAAGAATTATTGAACAACTGCCCTTAGTACAAGATTCGGGGACAGCGGATGGACAAGTGCCAATTTAGAATCTTAATTTATAAATTAGAGTGAAATACATTTGAATTAAAAAGAAAATGAAATAAAAATTAAAAACAAAAAACAGTGAAAGTGTAACTATCAAACGTGAGGGGTTTTTTTGTTTAAAATATTAGGAAGGTAACAAGAGCTGTAATTTTTATTATTCATCAGTATGAATTCCCTGATGACGAATGAGATCTGAGCCACTACTAAAGGCCTTCCCACATTCCTTACAGTTATAGGGTTTTTCACCAGTATGAATTCTCAGATGTCGCGTAAGGTTTGAGCATTTATTAAAGGCCTTTCCACATTCACTACATTCATATGGTTTTTCATCTGTGTGAATTCTCTGATGTTGAAAAAGTTGTGAGTTCTGGGTAAAGGCCTTCCCACATTCAAGACATTCAAAGGGTTTCTCACCAGCATGAATTCTCTGATGTTGACGAAGTTGTGAGCTCTGAGTAAAAGCTTTCCCACATTCCTTACAATCATACGGTTTCTCCCCAGTGTGAATTCTCTGATGATTAGTAAGCGCTGAGCCACTACTAAAGGCCTTGCCACATTCCTTGCACTCATAGGGTTTTTCACCAGTATGAATTCTCTGATGCTGAACAAGCTTTGAGCTCTGAGTAAAAGCTTTGCCACATTCTTTACATTCATAGGGTTTCTCACCTGTATGAATTCTCACATGCTGAAAAAGTTGTGAGCTCTTAGTAAAGGCTTTCCCACATACTTTACATTCATAAGGTTTTTCACCAGTGTGAATTCTCTGATGGTCAATAAGATTTGAGCAATAGCTAAAGGCCTTCCCACATTCCTTACATTCATAGGGCTTCTTACCAGTATGAATTCTCTGATGTTGAGAAAGGTATGAGCTACAACTGAAAGCCTTGCCACATTCCTTACATTCAAAGGGTTTTTCACCAGTATGAATTTTTAGATGTCGAGTAACATGGGAGCCACAACTAAAGAATTTCCCACACTCCTTACATTCATAAGATTTTTCACCAATATGAATTCTTTGATGTTGAATAAATTGTGAATTCTGACTAAAGACCTTTCCACATTTCTTACATTCATAGGGTTTCTCTTCATTATTAATTATTTGATGTAGAGTAAAGAATGTCTGTTGAATAAATGTGGGCATGTATTCATGAGTGAATATTTCTTGGCTGAAAGGCCCACTTTGATATCCCAGTTGTTTTTCAAAGTGGTTTCTATGTTCCAAAATGTCTCTAAAACTGGAGTACTCAAGGCCATGCTTTGTAAGTCCCATTAACTCCCTCTGGCATGATTCTATTTCATAAACTTCCTTCTTCAGAGACAGTAACTTGGTTTCACACATTGATTCCAGATCTGAAAGAAAATGAAATAGTAAATATTCTTACCACCCCATACTCCCACTGCCCATTTGTGAAAACTTAAGCTTTTTAATAGAAATAGAAAAATTAGAGCAAAAATAGTATCTCATAGTAAATGACATACAGTTCTCAAGAGTGTATCTGTTTAATCTGAAAATAGACTCCAAAATGCACTGAAATTAATGAGCTATAATGCAGAATGTGAGGGGGAGACTACAGAAAAAGGACCCCACAATGATTCTCAAATATTGATGTGGATCAGAACCATAAGGAAAGGATGGTAAACATACAATACTTGGGCATATGAAAAGATTATAAGTCATATATACATCTACATAAGCATAAACCATCATACTCTATGTACCACAAAAAAAGGGTAATTTTCTGACCTCCATTAAAGGTTTCCTGAGAGGAATAAATGTACATAGGGGATGATTTCTGGGCTCTGTAGTATGATAAAGAATAAATTCTTGTCATTGTCCCTAGTTTCTAACACAGAGCTTCAAAAACCTTTGGAATTTCCTGAGTGATAGGAGTGGTTTTTGCTATGCTAATGAGGTGACTCTGGCAGATCCCTAGATAGCTGTAGGATGGGGACTGATCACCAGGAAGATCTAGCATGTTATTAGAGGGTTGAACTTTCAGCTACTGGACTTCTGGGGAGGAGAGAAGAGCCAGAGATTGAGTGGCCAACGACACACTCAATCATGCCAGTGTGATTAAATTCCAATAAAAGCTCTGTACACCAAAGCTCAGTGGACCTTTCTGATTGGTGAACATACCTAATGTGCCAGGAAGGTGACACACTTTGATTGTACAGGGAGAGGAAATGGAACCTCTGTATCTGGAAGCCTGCCAGACCTTGCCCTAATATGTATCCTTCAGAGTAAAACGGCAATTATAAGTATAAAGCTTTCTGGAGTTCTGTGAATCCTTCTAGAAAAGTATTAAACTTGCGGGAGCTGTGGAAATCTCCAAATTTAAAGCCACCTGCTCAGGTGAGTAGGTATCTACGAATTCTGAGACTTGCAGCTGGTATCTAAAGTGAGAGCAGCAACTCCTGGGTGGCTCAGTCGGTCAGGCATCTGTCTTCGGCTCCAGTCATGATCTCAGGGTCCTGGGTTTGAGCCCCACATCAGGCTCCCTGCTCTGTGGGCAGCCTGCCACTCCCTCTGCTTGTGCTCACTCCCTCTCTCTCCATCAAATAAATAAACTATTTTTTAAAAAAAGATTTTTATTTATTTATTTGACAAGGCAGAGAGGCAGGCAGAGAGAGAGGAGGAATCAGGGTCCCTGCCAAGCAGAAAGCCCGATGCAGGCCTCGATCCTAGGACCCTGAGATCATGACCTGAGCCAAAGGCAGAGGCTTTAACCCACTGAGCCACCCAGGTGCCCAAATAAATAAACTCTTTAAAAAAATAATGAAAAAAATAAAGTGAGGGCAGTCTTGAGGCACCTGGGTGCTTTGGCTCAGGTCATGATCACAAGTTCTTGGGATCGAGTTTAGCAGGGAGTCAGCTTCTCCCTCTGCCCCTCCCCTCATTCGTGCTTGCTTTCTCTCTCTCAAATAAATAAATAAAATCCTTTAAAAAGTAAAAATAAAGTGAGGGACGTCTTACACACAACTCTCTGTTACTCTGTAGGGTCTGCACTAACTCTGGGCAGTTAGTGTCAGAACTGCAGCACTCCCACTTGGGATGGAAACTGAATAGGTTCCAAAGTAAGGATAGGTTGGCCGAAATCTGAAAGAAATTACAGAGGCTAGCCACAAGGGGACAGAGCCCAGAGTCAATCTGAGGTACTGAACAGAATTAATGTGAATAGCAGATAGGGAAGACTCAGAATGTGTCATGTTCTGGTGACTGAGTAAAAATACTGTTTGCCTTAGAATTTCGTGATGTTGATCTCGGGAGAAGAGACTTACTCGTGTACCACTGCAGTGCTTGAGAAAGAAGGCAGCTAACGTTTAAGGCAGACAGAAAGAAAATAAGACAGTACAAAGTACTGTCATGGAAAAATGACAAGAAGTGGAAGCTGACAGAGTGGAATTCCAACTCTGACAGTTACTCATTGTATGTTCCTGGGCAGTGATTTAACCTAAGTCCCCATTTCTCCATCTGCAAAAGGGAAGTGATCTTTACCCCATGATTCCTGGGAAGGAAAGGATAATGCCTGTAAATGTCTTTGAGTCAAGTGTTCAGTATTTGATAGCTATTACTATGAAGAATTTCTTACCAAAAATGGGGATTTTAGGCAAATTAAATGGTTTGAAGACATCAAAATAGAGCCTATTGGAATATCTCAAGCCAGAAACAACGAATTTGTTCCAGCATAATCTTTTTTTGCCTATCCCCATAGAGTATTTCAGCAATTTTCATAGAGTTAAGCTCCTAAGTAACTTTTAATTTTTTTTTCTTTTTTAAGATTTTATTTATTTGACAGAGAGAAACACAGCCAGAGAGGGAACACAAGCAGGGGGAGTGAGAGAGGGAGAAGCAGGCCTCCTGCCGAGCTGGAAGCCCGACGTGGGACTCGATCCTGGGTCTCTGGGATCATGACCTGAGCCGAAGGCAGTCGCTCAACCAACTGAGCCACCCAGGCGCCCCAAAGCTCCTAAGTAACTTTTAAAACTATCCTCTTCTAGGGGTGCCTGGGTGGCTCAGTTGGATAAGCAACTGCCTTCAGCTCAGGTCATGATCCCGGAGACCCGGGATCGAGTCCCACATTGGGCTCCCTGCTCGGCGGGAGGCCTGCTTCTCCCTCTCTCACTCCCCCTGCTTGTGTTCCCTCTCTGGCTGTGTTTCTCTCTGTCAAATAAATAAAATCTTTAAAAAAACCCAAACAAACAAAAAACAAAAAACTATCCTCTTCTAAGTCTGTTGCCAACAGCCTCTCTTCCAAACCAGAATCATCTCTTACTCAGACCACTGAAGTAGCCTCCCAACCCACCTCCCCACCAAGTTCTCACACTCTTTAATCTATTTAGCAACCAAAATTAATGTGGCCTGGCCTTCCACTGCTCAAAACCAAACTCCTCACACTCACTGGCAAAGTCCAACTGATCTCCAATCCTGACTCATACTCCACTCTTGCTTGCTTACCAGCCCAGTAATGCTGACTTTCTTTCAGTTCTTCAAATATATCAAGCTTTCCCCCCCTAGAAGGGCCTTCACAGTGGTTCTTCCACCTGGAGTTGTTCTTTCTCTCTTCCTTCCTTTTTTCCTTCCTTCAACTTCCTTCCTTCCTTCCCTCTTTTTCTCTCTCTTTCTAAGATTTTATTTATTTATTTGAGAGACATAAAATGGCGGGGTGGGAGGGAGCAAAGGGAGAGGGGAGCAGGGAGCTCACTGAGCGGGGAGCCTGATGCAGATGTAGATCCCAGGACCCTGGACTCATGACCTGAGCCAAAGGTAGACACAATCCACTGAGCCACGCAGGCACCCTGGAGTTTTCTTTCTTTGTTTTTTCTTTTTTAAGATTTTTATTTATTTGACAGAGAGAAACACAGCCAGAGAGGGAACACAAGCAGGGGGAGTGAGAGAGGGAGAAGCAGGCTTCCCACCGAGCAGGGAGTCTGATGCGGGGCTCGATCCAGGGACTCCGGGATCATGACCTGAGCTGTAGGCAGAGGCTTAACCACTGAGCTACCGAGGTGCCCCCTGGAGTTTTCCTAATACATTAAATAGTAAGACCTAGCTCTGAGTCTAGTACTGTAGTAATTCTGAAATACTGATGAGCACAAATAATTTTTCAATATGTCTACATGAACAGTAAGATGATATGAAAATATCTGTGATTTCCATTCATGTCAAAGCCACGAGGAACTACTACTACTACTGCTATGGTTTGTTCCAAACACCACAATAGGAAGACATGCAATTTTCAATTTGAGTTTAGTAAATATAAAGATGTATTTTTTTTCTTCTTGTCCAAGTTCACAGACTCCCTAAATTCTAGAATCCAAAATTAGCAACCTCCTTAAAAACATGACGTCACTCCTCTGCACAAATCATCTCATTCAGAACAGAATTCAAAGCCCATACCAAGGCCCATAAGACCCCCCAACCACCTCCAGGTACAGCCCTCCTCTCACATGCACCTGGCACACAAACACACGAACACGCATACATCTTGCTACTTTGCTGATCTCCTTTCCGACCAGTCCCTCTTTGCTTATTCTGTTCCAACCATGGAGCCAAAAAGGTCCTAATATAGGGACTTTGTTCTTCCTTTGCCTTCTGCCTGAGTCTCTTCTACCACATATTTACAACATTTGTTCCCTTGCTTCCTTCAGGTCTTGGTTAAAATATGACCTCATCAAAGAGGCCTTTTTTAACCTCCCTTCATATCACTTCCCACCATATCTATTTTTTTCTCCCTCACCCTCTAGAACATAGGCTTCACAAGAGCAAAACTTTGAATGTTTTATTCAATGCTGTAATCCCAGCACTGGGACCAATACTTACTATACAGCAATGCTCTTCTGGAGTATTTAGGATAAGGTAACACTTTATCCTAAATCTTGCCTTCTCTGCCACCTCTTTCTTTCCATTATAGGCCTTTTCATTTTCCCCAACATTGTCATCAGAGGAGGTGATGGCAATTACTTGTAAGACTCCCAACTCTTTAGTTATTATGGATTTTCTGCTTCTGTATATTTAGCTTCTGACTTTCTGCTAAGCTCCCTATTCTCTTTACTAGATTCTACTTTGTGGAAATTATTCATGGATATATTTTAGCACTATTTTGACTCCCAAGATCTTAATAGCTGACATGATTAGCAAATGACAGTAACTGGCAGGCTCCCTTGCAGAAATCAGTAAATGGAAAACACTGGGTAAAGGAAAAATGCACAACAAACTGACAAAACAAGTCACTGGCAAGTAATAGTCATGAAGACCAGTAGTTGGAGGAGGGGCAGTGCATAGCACACATGCACGCATGCATACACGGAAAACATTTAGACGAGTCTAAGAGGAAGAAAAGCAGCAAGAAACTGAATCTAAAATATGGGTTAAAGATTTTTATTGGAGGGGAAGTGAAGGGCTCCTCGTACTTGAAATTATGGGAGTTGTTGCAGAAAAGTAGCAGAAAGAGTAGTAGTGAGAGAAGGAATAAAACAGGTCGTTTGTAAACTCATGCTAAGGGACTTTGTTTTTCCCACAAGCCTAGACAACACCTCAAAGATGCTGAATTTACCTGTGGTGCCACTGCTCCTGTCCAATCATTTCCCACTCACCTGAACACAGGCCTCTTGTCAACTCTCTGCCAATCATCCAGGGCTCTTTTCCTTGTTCCAGTAAGGAGATAACTTGAGGCTTAGGAATGTAAAGTCCTGCTCACAAGAAAAGATATGGGACATGGTTACGCTGTGGGTAAACCAGATCCAGAAATCAGATCCAGTCCCTTGATGACCAAAGAGGAGATGCCACTACAGGAACAGCCAAAAAAAGAGGATGAAGCTTCTGCCACAGTCAGTGGAGTTGCCCATTTCCAACTCTTCCTTTCCATTGCAGCTCAAACCACTTATTTGGGAATAGGGAGCAGAAATTCAGCCGGTAACTCGAAAAGCAGCTGGGAAATTCACTGTGGAAGAAACATTCCAGAGGAGAACTCTAGATTACTGGTACAGAAGCCCTTACCCATTGATAGCAGATTGCTATAGTTTTCCAACATCACATCTCTGTACAAGTCCCTCTGACCAGGGTCCAGGCACTCCCACTCCTCCTGTGAGAAGTCTACAGACACATCACTGAACATCACTGATCCCTGAAACAATAAACATATATATTACTTGTGTAATAAAAGAAATAATCAGAGACTATTGCATTTGTATTGTGGGGTGAAGCAAATGAGTGACTGTACTGTATCACTCAGAATCAGTATCTTTGATCTTAAAAACAGATGCAAGAGTAATTAGTTTATTTTATAATAACATATCCTGGCTGGCTCAGTCGGTAGAGTGTGTGACTCCTGATCTCTAGGTTCTATGTGTTCTAAGTTTGAGCCCCATGTTGGCTGTAGAGATTATACCCAAAAATAAAATCTTAAGGAAAATCTATGAATATTAGACCTAAAATTAAAAAAATAATAAAATTTACGAATAAACTTAACCAAAGATGTGAAAAGATCCATGCTCTGGAAACTATAAAACACTGATGAAAGAAATTGTGGACAACATAAATAACTGGAAATATTCCATGCTCATGGACCGGGAGAACAAATACTATTAAGATGTCTATAGTATCCAGGGGTGCCTGGGTGGCTCAGTTGGTTAAGCAACTGCCTTCGGCTCAGGTAATGATCCTGGAGCCCCAGGATCGAGCCCCACATGGGGCTCTCTGCTCAGCCAGAAGCCTGCTTCTCTCACTCCCCCTGCTTGTGTTCCCTCTCTCTCGCTGTGTTTCTCTCTGTCAAATAAATAAATAAAATCTTTAAATTAAAAAAAAAGTGTCTATAGTATCCAAAGTAATCTACAGACTTAATGCAATCCCTATCAAAATACCAACAGCATATTTTGCAAAACTAAAAGAAGCATGCCTAAAGTTTGTATGGAACCACAAAAGACCTGAATAGCCAAGTAATTTTGAAAAGGAAAAAGAGGGGCACCTGGGTGGCTCAGTTGGTTAAGCGACTGCCTTCAGCTCAGGTCATGATCCCGGAGACCCGGGATCGAGCCCCACATTGGGCTCCCTGCTCGGTGGGAAGCCTGCTTCTCCCTCATTCCCCCTGCTTGTGTTCCCTCTCTCACTGTGTTTCTCTCTGTCAAATAAATAAAATCTTTAAAAAAAAAAGAAAAGGAAAGGAAAGGAAAAAGACTGGAGGTAGCACAATTTCAGACTTCAAGTTAAATTATAAAGCTGTAATAATCAAAACAGTATGGAATAGACACAAAAATCGACACATAGTTCAATGGAACAAAACAGAAAGCCCCAGAAATAAACCCACAATTATGTGGTCAATTAATCTTTGACAAAAAGGGAAAGAATATACAATGGGGGAAAGACAGTCTCTTCTACAGATTGGGAAAATGCAACAGTTACATGCAAAAGAATGAAACTGGACTACTTTCTTACACCATAAACAAAAACAAACTCAAAATGAATTAAAGGCCTAAACGTGAAACTTAAAATCATAAAAGTCCTAGAAGAGACCAAAGGCAGTAATTTCTCTGACATTGGCTATAACATCATTCTAGATATGTCTCCTGAGACAAGGGAAATAAAAACAAAAATAAACTATTGGGACTATGCGAAACTAAAAAGTTTTTGCACAGCAAAGGAAACAATCAATAAAACTAAAAGGCAACTTACAGAATGAGAGAAGATATTTGCAAATGACATCTGATAAAAGGTTAGTATCCAAAATATATAAAGAACTGATAAAACTCATTACCCAAACAAACAAGTAATCCAATTTAAAAAATGGGCAAAAGACATGAACAGACATTCCTCCAAGGAAGACATACAGATGGCCAACAGACACATGAAAAGATGCTCAATATCACTGTTCATCAGGAAATGTGAATCAAAACCATAATGAGATATCACCTCACACCTGTCAGAATGGTTAAAATCAATGACAAAAGAAACAACAGGTGTTGTGAGGATGTGGAGAACAACGAACCCTCTTACACTACTGGTGGAAATGCAAACTGGCACAGCCACTGTGGAAGACAGTACGGAAGTTACTCAAAAAATTAAAAATACAACTACCCTATGATTCAGTAATTGCATTACTGAATACAAAATACATGTACTCCTATGTTTATACAGTAGCATTATATACAATACCGAAATTATGGAAGCAATCTAAGTGTCCATTGATAGGTGAATGGACAAAGGTATGGTATTTATATAGACAATGGAATATTATTCAGCCATAAAAAGAATGAAATCTTGCCATTGCAACTACATGGATGGATCTAGATAGTGTAATGTTAAGCAAAATAAGCAAATCAGAGAAAGAGAAATACCATATAATTTCACTCACATGTCAAATTTAAAATATGAAACAAACCAACAAAGGAAAGAAAGAGAGAAAAAACAGATGGTTACCAGAGTGGAGGTGGCTGGGAGGATGGGTGAAATAAATGAAGGGGATTAAGAGTACACTTATCTTGATGAGCACTGAGTAATATATGGAATTGCTGAATCACTATATTGTACACCTGAAACAAATATAACATTTTATGTTAACTAAACAAAAAGGATAATGAGTTTATTTTATATTGAAAACAAGTTCCTGACTATTGAAAATGCCTACAAATAATAATTCATCCAGTAGGAATAAGCAGCCCTAGTGTCTAGATTGTAGTCCCTAAGTATCATATTCAAATAAAAGGAACCAAGGTCCTTTGGGGAAAGAGAAAATTTCAGGATTGAGTCAGAAGTGCGCAGGATGAGCCTGAACATTCTGTTATACCAGAAAGCAAGAGAGCTATCAAAAACTATTAGAATCATGTAATAAGGACTCAGGCACCAACTTGAAGAACCTCTCAATGGCCAACAATGGTATAACTTGAGGATCTAGTATAATGGACCTCTAGATTTAAAAAAAAAGTTTAAATCATGAGCTCATAACAACAATGAATAGAAAACCTACTGGTCACCTTTTTAGGATTCTAAGAAACCAACTCATTATTCAAATATTCTTTCCTAGAGAGACTATCCTTCAGGGTAACCAAATAATTGATGAGAAGTTTTACTTTATAAAGAGTATTTCACCTAATCTATGAAGGAGGAATGGCAGAATAAAAATATCATTCTGTAACCTCTAATCTTGACAGTAACCATCAATGGTAGGTAACATTAAAAAAGGAAGAGAACCAGATATAATGTGCCTCCTGATGGAATCACACATCACAATCTATGACATACTCATGACAAAAAAAAAAAATCCCAACTGAATCTGATCAAGCATCTAGACTTACCTACCAGTTTTAAGGAAACAGTTAAATGATGCCACAGAGATGCAACCAGCAAATCCAAACAGTGGGCAAATGAACCATTTTTTTTCTTTTCTAACAAAAATGTACACAGAAAGAAAATAGATGGAAGGGATAACTACAAAATAAGAGACTCAAAAGACCTCAGTGAACTGCAGTGCACAGTCCTTATTTGGATTCTAATTCAAATAAGCAATTAAAGAACTCAACAATTATGAAAATTAGAACACTGGCTAGATATTGATGATACTAAAAAATTATTTCCAACTTTTCTAGAGGCAATAATGACACAATGGTTATTTTTAAAAAATAATCTTTATCTTTTAGAAATACATACCAATTTGTGTTTTCTTCAAAATAATCCTGTGTGTAGGTGTGAGGGCAGGGTAGTGTGCAGGAAGAAAGAGGTATTGGTATAAATGAAACAAGACTAACTCGAAATTGATGCTGAACGGAGACTATATGGGAGTTCATAACTCATATTCTTTCCTATGTCTGAAATTTATTATTATAAAAGTTTTTAAAGGGGTTTGGTAGAGAACAGAATATCTGCAAGGCTCTAATCACATGAATAGCATTGATTTAAACAAATTTGTGGTATAACTGTTGTGAGATAAGGAAGAAGAGTGTAATATTGCAAATCTAAATGCACACACACCTTGCAAAAAAAATAACTACAAAATGTCTAAAAGTTTGATTAATCAAGAAATTGCAATATATGAATATCAATTAAAATATGGATATATTCTAGTGGAATCAGCTAAAAGAGATGCAGGTATCTCCCTTTAGGGAGTATCCTTATTTCTGAGATAAAGGAAACTGGTGATTCATATGGAAATTCCTCATGACCCACACTTTCTGTTGAACTTCAAAATGAACTTCATTCATGGATGCCCTAAAAGTCACAGAGATCTGTCAGGATCAGCTACCGAGACCACAATCTTTGAAGCTCATAAACCAGAGGTCTTGCAACAGTCTAACATTTGGAACTACCAACATCACTTCCTATCCTAGCTCACTGGGAAATACAGATCTGTAGAACAAACCCATGTTTGCTCCTAACTAAGCAACTCGTACTTCACCTCATCAAGTCACAGTCTGGAGAGTATAAGTTCATTCTACAAATCTACTCTCATTTCCTTTTATAAGAATTCATTTCCTCTCTATCATATCTCCTGGGAGAGGGCTGAGAAAAGAGATGCCAGAGGAAAATATTAATGCTGGGTCAAAAGAAGAGGGCACTTAAGAGAATGATGAAGGATTCTCTGGTTAGACTGAGGGGAAAAGGAGACCAAGGATCCTGAAGGGGAAACCTGATAGCCAAAACTGTCAGGAGTAGGAAAACAAATACATGACCATTAAAAATTTTTTTTTTCTTAAATTTGAAACTAAAGCTCAGGAAGGTAAGAAAAAGCATCAACTCACCTGGGCCATGGTTTTCTGTACTGCAGGAGAGGATCAGTGCTCCTTGGGGCTGTTTTCCTGAGAAAGGATAGTATTCTGAGAAAGTAGGACTGGGGAAGCAAAGAAATGCTCTAGAAAACCACAGTTTACAGTTTTCAGTTGACCACTGCCGGTCTTATGATATAACTGCGGTCAATGGGAGTATGGGATAACTCCTATTTCATCAACCCCAGAAGCCCCAGGCTTTAGCTATAGTAAAATGGATCCTGGCTAGTGGATTCAAAGGAATACAGACTCATATTCCCTCTCCTTCATCTGATTAACCCAGGTTCTTGCCTCAGCCAAGTGATTCAGGCCAGACCTTGTCCCACTTCAGTGAACCCAAGAGAGAGCTGCTTTGACCTGCCTGAGGAGATCCTTCCTCTGCGAACCTCTCTCAAGTCCTCAAGCAGATTCACCCAAATGGTATCCTTTGTCCAGGAACCCAGTATGCTCTGATCAGAAGGACTAAGACTTCCCTAATGAAGTCTTCACACTTCCCAAGCCCAGGACAGTCTGTCAGCTCCCATCCCCCCAGAACTCCCCACCTCAGCCATACACAGAGGCACTCCTCATTCTTACCCTATAGCTCTGTTTTTCTAAAATAATAATAATAATAACAACTTTGCCTATATGTTTTTGCCATGCAAAACAAAGTGTAACTTTTATAGCTTTAGGGTAAGATTTTTCTTACTTGTGCATATTTATATAAATTTCTCTGTATAATGCTTCATCACACTTAGGTCTTTAACCAATAATTATTTTATTTTGGTGGAATATTATTTAATAAAACACTATAGTATAAAATTATAAATTATAATTTTATTTCAGTATAATTTATGAGTTAGGAATCCTACTTAATTTCTCTCATAGGAGGCGGATTACCCAAGTGTACAAAA
This sequence comes from Spilogale gracilis, assembly GCA_004023965.1. Lineage (NCBI taxonomy): Eukaryota > Metazoa > Chordata > Mammalia > Carnivora > Mephitidae > Spilogale > Spilogale gracilis. The sequence goes on from PITA01011992.1 coordinate 50,011, forward strand.
GTCATATGTGAATAATATATCTCACTTAAAATGCACCATTATTTTATATGCTATTAAGAAACATAAAAACTGTGTAAGACATTACCTGACTTCAGATATGTTGAAATGAGGGTGGGGGGAGAGGAAGTGAGCCTTAGCACAGGTGACCACAGCACTGAATTAAATGCTATACTATTATCACAGATGATATATATTTGGATTTACTGTGATTCTATTTTGGTTTAGTGATTTATCTTTATTCTTTGGCCAGCATCACAGTCTATTTATTATAATCTGTTTTTTATATATATTTTAACAATATGTCAAAAACTATGTCCTATAATTTAAAAATATGTCTTAATAAAAGGCCATTTCCATTACAGACCTAATGTATGTATGTGCCTACACTGACAAAACACAAAATGCTGGTGAGGAGCAACAAGATCTCTTATTCATCATTGGTGGGAATGCAAAACGGTACAGCTACTTTGGAAGCCAGCTAGACAGTTTCTAACAAAACTATACACTTGGGGCGCCTTGGTGGCTCAGCTGGGTAAGCATCTGCCTTCGGCTCAGGTCATGATCCCAGGGTCCTGGGACGGAGCCCCGTATTGGGCTCCTTCCTCTACGAGGAGTCTGCTTCTCCTTCTCCCCCTGTGCTGTATCTCTTTCTCTCTCTCTCAAATAAAGAAAATCTTTTTAAAAAAACCCCTAAACATACTTTTATATGATCCAGCAAGCATACTTCTTAGTATTTACTCAAAGAAGCAGAAAAATTATGTCTACACAAAGATTTGCACAGCAGCTTTATTACTAATTCCCAACACCCGGAACCTTTAGTAGGTTAATGGTTAAATAAACTGTGGTACATCCAGAAAACAGAATGGCATTCAGTGATAAATGGGAGCTATGGACCCATAAAAAGATATAAAGGAAGCTTAGATGCATATTACTAAGTAAAAGAAGCCAATATAAAAAGGTTAAAGGGCTACATACTGTATGACTCAAACTACATAATAATCTGGAAAAAGCAAAACTCTGGAGACAATAAAAAGATCAGTGGTTGCTGAGCGCCTGCCTGGGTGGCTCAGTCAGTTAAACGGCTGCCTATGGCTCAGGTCATGATCCCAGGGTTCTGGGATAGAGCTCCGCATTGGGCTCCCTGCTCAGCAGAAAGCCTGCTTCTCCCTCTCTCTCTGCCTGCCGCTCTACCTGCTTGTGGTCTCTGTCAAATAAATAAAATCTTAAAAAAAAAAAAATCAGTGGTTGCCAGGGTTTTGGGGAGGGATGAATAAGTCGAACACAGAGGATTCTGAAGGTACTGAAACTACTCTGTATGATACTATAATGGTGGATACATGCCATTACATGTTTGTTCTAATCTATAACATGAACAAGAATAAACATAATCTAAACTATGAACTTTGGATGATCATGAAGTGTCAGTATAGGTTCACTAAGTATACCAAATGTGGGTGCCTAGGTGGCTCAGTCAATTAAGCGTCTGCCTTCAGCTCAGGTCATGATCCCAGAGTCCTGGGATCCAGCCCAAGTCAGGTTCCCTGCTCAGTGGAGAGTAGGCCTCCTCCTCTCCCTCTGCCTCTCCCCACCCCCATTTGTGCTGTCTTTTTCTCTCTCAAATAAATAAAACTTTTATTTAAAAAAGTGTACAGGGGTGCCTGGGTGGCTCAGAGGGTTAAACCTCTGCCTTCCGCTCAGGTCATGATCTCAGGGTCCTGGGATCGAGTCCCATGTCAGGCTCTCGGCTCAGCAGGGAGCCTGCTTCCCCATTGTTCTCTGCTGCCTCTCTGCCTATTTGTGATCTCTCTCTCTGTCAAATAAATAAATAAATAAAATCTTTAAAAAAAAAGTATACAAATGTACCTGGTGGGGGTGTTGCTAATGAATGGGGAAGCTATGGGTGTATGTGGGAAATCTCTGTACCTTCCTCTTGATTTTGCTGTAAACCTAAAACTGCTCTAAAAACATAAAGTCTTAAAAAAAAAAAAAAAAGTGTTCTGGCTCTGAAGCCAGACTGTCTAGATTAAAAATACCCCCTCATCACTCCTCATTTTTTTCAAGTTTCCAGATATTCTGACTTATTTTCCCATATGAACATAAATTGTTTTAAAAAATGTATTGGTATTTTTCTTGAAGTGAATAAAATGTATAAGTTAACTTAAGGAATTCTGACACATTTATTATGTTGAGTCTTGCTTTCCTGGAACACAAAATAACTTTCTATTTATTCAAATCAATGTTTGTGTCCTTCAGGATCCTGAAAAGTTTTCCTGGTGCATATCATGCTCATTTCTTTTTCAGATTATTCCTAGGTATCTTATACTATTTTTGTGGCTATTATTAATTACACTGATAAATTATAACAATTAATATGTATATAATAATTATGTTCCATAGAAAATTAACGTATAAATGATTACACTTATAAGTATATATTTGTTATATGTAAATGTGTTCTATATTATTGTATACTTATAACTGTTACTATACTTTTCCCAATACATCTTCCATCTATTTTTCTTTTAAATATACAAAATTCTATTGACTTCTGGATATTGACTATGTATCTTCTTGAATTCTCTTCTAGTTGTAATAGCTTTCAATCTATAATAGGATGTTAAACAATGTCTCTCTCATTCTTAGTTTAGAAATCCTGAAGAAGAGCAAGACAGTAGGGGCCATGAAACTGCATTCCACAGTGAGAACCCTGGCCATCTTTTTTTTTTCCCAAGATTTTATTTGCAAGAGAGAGAGAGACAGCATAAGTGGAGGGGAGGGACAGACAGAAAAGGAGAAGTAGACTCCCCACTGAGCAAGGAGACTTCTGATCTCAGGACCGTGGAATCATGACCTGAACTGAAGGCAGATGCTTAACCACCTGAGCCACCTGGGTGCCCAGAGAACCCTGGCCATCTTATGTATCGTGCAAAAGGAGCTAGCTGGCTGTAAACTGATTTTGTGCTCTCGGTTCAATTCAACATCTATTCTTTTTTTTCTTTAAGATTTTATTTATTCATTTGACAGAAAGAGAGCACAAGCAGGGGAAACAGCAGGCAGAGGCAGAAGGAGAAGCAGGCTTCCTGCTGAGCAGGGAACCTGATGTGGGGCTGGATCCTAGAATCCTGGGATCCTGACCTGAGCCAAAGGCAGGTGCTCAACCAACTGAGCCACCCAGGCACCCCCCAACATCTATTCTGAAGGTGTTTCAGAGATTGGAGAATGTATGATTGGAGGCTGTCTTTGAGAGAAAGATTTGTTTTTGGAAAGCACTGGTGTGCTCTGTATTCCTCCTACCTCACAGGGACAGAAAAGAGGGACCCCAGAGCCGCAAGTGTTCTAAGTAGAATGTGACGGGGGGTCTTGGGAAAACTTTCCTTGTGTTCCAGAGTTTAGAAGGCACAAAGACTGTGGCCACATTCCCCACAATAAATAAAATCTTAAAAAAAAAAAAAAAAGAATAGATGTTGGAAGTAGACGTGGGCCCCATAGTAGGAGCTGGCCTGGGTCTGGCTTTATTCTAAGCCTACCAAAAGGATTTCCGGCTCAAGAGAAGAGCTCTGTGGAGGACTGATGCCCAAAGCCTGAATGCAGGAACTGTAAGTCGCCAGCTGGAATAGAGCCACTGTCCTCTCCCTAGAAATAGTTGTGAACATGCCCCAAGGCAACAAACATCCAGCGTCCCTACAGTTAAGATTTTTCTTCCCCTCTCTTTTTACTGCTCCCCACTTCAAGGAGTTGTGTAGTGGAACAGAGAAGTTTAGGAGAAGGAAAGGAGAAGCAATCATCGAGCTTTCTCACTGGAAGCTTCTAGCTCCAAGAACCAGGAGGTTAAACTTGTAAAACAAAAGTTTATGGCATCAATTAGTTCAGTGAAACAGACATTCTAATTACTAAAATGAGACCAATTTTGTGACTGAAAAAAACCAGAGGGCTGTTTATTTTCCAACTGTGACTAAAATACTATCCACAGACAGGAAATTAACTGGCCTAGAGAAGCCTGATAGAAGTTATAGGGAAAAAATAAAGCAGTTGTTTTCCAGTTGTTTCCTATGGAGTACTGGTTTTCTAATGGATTGGGGGGGGGGTTAAATAATAATGTTGATAGTGCCTTCTCACTGATTTTACTGTGAATGCTTCTGGTATTAGGTATTAGGTTCATTAGGCATTAGTTTTTAACCTTTTAATGCAGAAATCTCTTAATACACAGAAAAGTAGAGTTTAAACACTATGAAAATCCTCCATGTACCCATTAACTAGTTACAATAGTTATCAGGTCATGGCCAAAATGATTTTATCTAGATTCTCCTCCACTAATTTTAGGTTAGCTTTGATTTTTGTTTAAATAGCTTTATTGAGATATACTTCACATATAAGTCAATCATTTAAAATATATAAATTCTATGTTTCTTACTATATCACCATGACTAATTTTAGAAAACCCATTAACAGTCAATCTTTTTTCCCTCCTCCCTTGGTCCTAAGCAGACACAAATCTACTTTCTGCCTCTATGGACTTGTATAACATTTCATATAAATGGAATCATATGATAAGTACCTTTTGTCACTAGATCTTTTTCATTTATCAGGTTTTCAAGGTTATCCATGTTGTGGCATGTTATCAGAACTTCATTCCCCTTTATTGCTGAATAATATTCCACTGTATGGATAGATCACATTTTGTTCACCCATTCATCAGTTGAAAGACATTTAGATTATTTCCACTTTTTGGCTATTGTGAATAATGTGGCCATGAACATTCATGGACAAGTTTTTGTATGAATATACATTTTCAGTTCCCCTCAGTATATACCTAGAAATGGGACTGCTAAGTCATATGGCAATTCTGTTTAACATTTTTGAAGAAATGCCAAGCCATTTTCTAAAGAGGTTGAACTGTGTTGCATCCCACCAGCAATTTCTCAAAATCTTCAACTTGCTATTATCTCTTTTTTTATCATAGGCACCCTATTAGATAGGAAGTGGTCTCTCATTGTGGTTTTGATTTATATTTTCCTTATGACTAGTGATGCTGAGTGAAATTAGTTTTTAAGAACCCAATTCTCTCAAATTCTTTTCTTTTTTTAAAAAAAAGATTTTATTTATTCATTTGACAGAAAGAAACACAGCTAGAGCGGGAACACAAACAAGGGGAGCGAAAGAGGGAGAAGCAGGCTTCCTGCGGAGCAGGGAGCATGATGTGGGGCTCCATCCGGGGACTCCGAGATCATGACCTGAGCCAAAGGCAGACGCTTAACCACAGAGCCACCCAGGTGCCCCTCGGATTCTTTTCTAATATAATTTTCACTGCTGTCCATTACTTTCCTGAAGGCATTCCCATTCATGTGGGAAGAGGCAGTACTCTTAATTCCTATTAAGGACAAGAAAATTGAGAGGGGAATAAACATTGCGAATGGCTAATGGGAGATGGAAACACATCTCCTACTATGATTGTGATTTGTCCACTACATCTTTTAATCCTGTCAAATATATTTGAAACATTTTACAAAGGTATGTACATTTAGGACCGTAATATCTTATTGGTGGACTAACCTTTTTATTATAAATTATTGCTCCTCCTGGCAAAGCTTCTGTTCTAAAGTCTGTTCTTATACAAAGAAGTAGGAATATAAATTGATAAAATCATTTAGGAAAACTACCAGTGTATATCAATGCTGAATATACGCATAACTTACAATATAAGTATTTCACTTCTAGGGGTATACCCAACAGAACGCATTTATATGTGCACCAAAAGACATGAATAATGTTCAGAGTAGCCTTTTCCATACAGCCTGAATCTGAAATCTTGACAACTCAAATGCCAATCAATGATGGAATGGATAAATAAACTGTGTTATATTCAGGGTGCCTGGGTGGCTCAGGTCATGATCTCAGGGTCCTGGGACTGAGGCCTGCATCAGGCTATCTGCTCAGCAGGGAGCCTGCTTCCTCCTCTCTCTCTGCCTGCCTGTGATCTTTCTCTCTGTGTCAAATAAATAAATAAATAAATAATCTTTAAAAAAATGTGTTATATTCATATAATGAAATTTTAAACAGCAATAATGAATGTTCCACAGAATGATGCAAAATGGATGAATCCTGCATATTCATACTGCATAATATTATTACATATTACATTCATATCACCTCTGAAAGACAATGTTAAACCAAAAAAGTCAATCACAAATTGTGTGATAGTATTTATATAAAATTCCAGGACAGACAAAACTAATCTATGACTGTAGAAGACAGAGTGACAGTTATCTTTAGGAGAGGTGAGTAGTGAATGGATGGGACAAGAACTGGGCTTCTAGAATGTTGGTAATATTCTATTTCCCAATCTAATTTGAAATCTGGTTAAATAAATATGCTCACTTTAAAAAATTAATCAAGTCATATACTTTGATTTCTGTTCTTTTGGGATGTATGTTATACTTTAAAAAGAATATGATATATCTTTGTATCAGCAAATTAAAGAAATTAAAATAGCAAATGACCAAGTATTAGACAGAATACAGATGATTACACTGATAAACGGCTGGTAAGAATTTAACTGGTATAACCATATTGAAAACCAGTTCAGTATTATCTAGGAAATTTGAAGATACAGACATATCCTATTGCCTGGTAATTCCAGTTGCAAGATCCCCTAGGAAAGCATGCATATGTGCCCCAGAGTACTTATAAAAACATGTTTAGAGAAACCCTTTCAAGTATGCACAATACAAGAAACAAACAAAGTCCAAATATACAGCTGGGGTTTATAACAATAAGGATAAGCCTAAGAAATACAATACTGTGTAAAAAAAAAAAAAAGACTCAAAACAATATTACCCAGCACAATTTAATTTCAATAAGTCAAAAAGACAAAACTATATTACTTAGGGATGCGTAGATATATGAAAAAGTGTTTGATTTTTTTTTTTTAACCCCAACAAGAAAACCCATTATCACTAAAGTCAGAATACGTAAAGGCTAAAGAGGTGAAGAGACAGGTTTATCCTGGGGACAGGAAGAACACAGGCTTCTGGAGGGCTGACACAAGTTTTTTATTACATAGAGGCTCCCTTTTTAATTCTTAAATTGTATGTCTATATTTTAAGCACTTTTGTGTACATATGTAACATTCAGGAATTTTTAACCAAGGAAAATTTAATTATAGCTATAAATTTTAGTGAAAACATAAAATATGAAATGATAAATACTTTGAGATTCTGATCTTGAAAATAATGTATACTGTATGTACCCAGGAAATGTGTTAGAAGGAAATCGATCAATATATTGACAATAGTTATTTCTGGGTGGTACTTTTGCTCTCTGTAACTTCCCATTTTCCAAATACTTTAAAATAATCACGTGTACATGTGTCTGTGTGTGTGTTTAAAAAGAAGCAAAAGCTTAATACATTGGATAAATTGAGCTATTTTCTAAATTAGTATGTGAACACTATGGAGAAGGAAATGCGGGGAACTATTTGGGATCAGTGTGCCTACCCCTAGAGCTTCCCATAATTTTCTTTAATGGAAATTTGTCCAGGTCACATAGATGAGTCTATGTTAAACAAGGCCATCCAGAAGAAGAAAAGCTTAAAAAGGAAACCCCCTGGAACCTTTTATTTGGCTTCCTCAACAGCCATGTCTCCTTCTTCCTCTGGGGACCTAACTGAGAAGAGTAGAGCTGAAGAAGGAGAAAGGAAATCATGAGATGCCAGGCCTTTCTTGTGGCCCAAACAGACCAGGACAGTAGTAAGCTCTGGACTCTACACCTCCACGGAGAGGAGGGATGGAGAGAGGTCAGAGTCCAGGCTGAGCATGTCAGAGCATTCCAGTCTGAGCATGTCAGAAGGGAAGAAGTTTCTGCTGTCCAAAACCGAAATCTTGTCTTGACATCACACAACTACTGGGACAACATACAATGTCACCCTGGCAACAATTACAGGCACCCTCCAACTCCACACACAGTGCAACAAAAGTTACTTGTTCATACTTACAGGTCCTTACAAAGTTACATACATCCAGTAGGCTTAGTGTTGCTAATCTAACATTCATACAACTACAACCACGCACATATACTCCTCAAGTAACACTCATGGCCACAAAATTACAGAGGCCGCACACTCCCCACCTCCTACACACAATGTCACACAAAACCAACGCACACACTCACAGACCCGCCGGGCGTACAGTCACAACTTACACCGAGCCTCACAGAACCACACACCTACAACAGGGACATCAAGCCACACCTGCAAACAGAGGTTCGCGCATGGTCAGTCGCAATGACACACCCACCACAGGGACAATCACACCCCTACACAGAGCGCCGCACAATCACATAAGGTCGCAGTCGTACACTTGGAATCTGGTTCGTCTTGTCCCTTCCCCCAGTCCGACGAATTCACACCAGCCCGAGACTCCAGATCCGCCCAGACCGCCCCTTCAGGCTGCTCCTCCCCAACGCACGGACGCACCTGCGCAGCCTGGAGACTACCCCAAGACTTAGGCCGCTCACCTTGTAATTCCCCTTGCCGGGAGGCCGAGGATCCCGCAACCCCGTGAAGGAGCGGCCCTGTTCCTCCGGAGGCCTCTGGGAAATGTAGTCCGGAAGCAGGTCCGCTCAGACAAGATGGCTCCCGAAGTTTCGATTTCGTGCCCGCGCATAAACCTGGGCCAAGCCGATATACCTACTTCCCTCTCCAAATCGCAGTGAGGCGTGTTCTAGATCCAGTTGCAGTCTCCGAGTCAGGTTCCCACAGGAGACAGTCCACACATCCCGGAGATAAGCTTCCTCCATGGGCTCTGCCATGCCTGGGAGCCTCATGTTTCCGAAGAAATTAAAAAAGGTTGCTGCGTTCCCGTGGAAGATGATTGAAGCCGCAAGAACTTTTGGGAAATGTAGTCTAGAGGTGGTAAGGGTGAGGTTAAGAAGGAGCTTGTTTTAGATGACTGCGCTAAGCTTGCCTACAGTGAAAAGTGGAGCCTCACCGAAGATTCTTTTGGAACTTGTATCTCTGAACCTTAACGATGAAACTGTCAGTTACTTACCACCAAAATGGGTTTGCTGGGAATAACAGAATTGCAATTCAGGAGGAGAAAGCTCTGCCAAAATGGTAGACAAATCCAGCTAACAAAGGACAGAAACAACTCTTTTATGGAAAAGGAGGAAGCTGGGAAAATATTTTGAAGAAAAAGCCCCTGGAGAAAGCCAGGGTGATGATGGTTTATCATTGGCTAAACTGGGGTAGTCAATTTGTTGTAGGTGAGGCAATGTTCATCTTTCCCCTTTGAGGCCTGTAATTTACATTCTTTCCTGTTGAGTGTCCTTAATTGACAATTCTTATAACTGACAGACCCTGACTTTACTTTAGTGAAGTTTCCCCTTATTAATTTTCACAAAATATACTGAGACTACCTGGGACTGACTGACTAAATTGCCATTTTTGCCTTCCGCAGTAGATGAGAGTGGAGCAGGACTCCGACACTGCTCAGGGAACAGAAACCTAGGAGTCTCAAAACTGAATCCCACAAAAGAAACTGAAGGTAAATAATCCAAAAGTCTGGAAAGGGGCTAATGGCAGGTTGTCTAGAGTGTCAGGCCATGTGTACATGCGTGTGTATATGTGTGCATAAGATGATAGGGTGACTCAGAGGATGGCCCCAGTGTGTATAAGTTGATTTACGAATTTAGCTGAGTTACCTCATTTTCTTCATCTGGAAATTAATGATACGTGGAGTACCTGTTATGGTACCATCCATTTTAATTGACTTTTAAGAGAATCAAAAACACATAGTTTCAAAAATGTTTTTAATAAGATCTTGTCTCTGTTGCTTGCATATGGCTGTGGATCCCACATCCTCCAATGCCTTGGGGATCTTGTTTGCATGTGCACAATTTCAGTCTCCTTCTACAGCCTTTGGAGTTGTATTTTATTCCTCTCCAGCTTCTCTGGTTTTATCCTTGAGTGCCCCAATTGGAAAAAAATAGAAAGGACTTACTAGTATGATCACTACAACAGCTTAAATATGAATACTACCCCTTTAACCTTTTGGAAACAATTAAAAGGCACAAATGGGAACCAAAACAGAAAAATCCAATTTCGGTGAGGTTCAAAGAAAAGCCCATGGGGGCACCTGAGTGGCTCAGTCAGTTGGGTGTGTCCAACTTTTGATTTCAGCTGAGGTCATGATCTCAGGGTTGTAAGATTGGACCCCACAGTTAGCCCCCTCAGCTTGGGATTCTTTCTCTCTCTCTCTCTCTCTCTCTCTCTCTCTGTCTCTCTCTGTCTCTGCTCCTCCCCGTCCCCTACTCACGCTTGGGTCACTCTCAAAAACAAACAAAAAACAAAAAACTGAAACAAAATGGGAAAAAAAACCCCCAAAAGACAAAGAAAAGCTCGTGAATGAAAGGCTGCTGTAAAGGCTCCCACCCTCCAGGATGTAAGAGCAGACCCACATTCTGTTATCTGAGCCCAGCAACCGGCAGGCAGGTACCCAACCCCACCCAGGCCCCAAGGACCACAGGCATGCAGCTTGTCACAGACCTCTTGCTAGCCCAAATTAGGATATATATCCCCCTGTAGAGACGATTGGTGAAAGTATGTGATTTGTCGTAAACTGATTGGCTGCCTGCCTGCAGACCCTGCTGTGGCGTTTTAAACGAATTGGCTGTCGATGCCGGGCTTTGCTGTAACGGACAATGTAGTTCTATATAAGGTCGCCCCCGGGATAGCTCGGGGCTCTCAGCCGCTGACTGGTTTGGGGGTCAGGCTGTGGGCCCGAGCATGCTCGAATAAACCCTTTGCATCTTGCATGAGATCGTCTCTTCGTGTCCTCCATTCAGCGCAAGCTCCTCGTCCCTTTTCATTTGGAGGTCCCACCGAGATCAGCTTCAGCAGCTTGGGGGATTCCAACGGACGCTTCTCGGGGTAAGGACCGGCGCCTTAATTATTAGTGGGATCGCTTAGTTGCTTAGGCCTTTCGTTATCTGTCTGTGTCTTTCGATTCGAATCAATTGCGCAGCGTTTGTACAACTACGCGTAGTTGCTTTGTATTTTTGGGCAGCTTGAGAAGGAGTTGACGAACTCGGACTTCTCCCCTGCCACCCTGGGGGACGCCTCAGGGATCAGAGGGGCCCGATTTTTCGGGGCCCCAAGTGTATCCGAGGGATACATTCGTTTGTGGGTTGAGGAGGAAATCTTAAATCCTCCTCAGCCGTTTGATTTTGTACTTTCGGTTTTGGGCCATACAGTATCGAGCCGAAGACGCGCTGCGTGTCTGAGTGTTTTCTTCGTAATTGTCTTTTGTGTTTTGTTTCTTGTTTTCTGTACTTGGATTCTCACATGGGACAGACTATAACCACCCCTTTGAGCCTCACATTAAACCACTGGAAAGATGTCCAAGTTCGGGCTAGCAATCGGTCAGTCGAGGTCAGAAAGAGAAAATGGCAGACTCTCTGTGCCTCTGAATGGCCAACATTCAACATCGGCTGGCCCAGGGATGGAACATTTAATATTGATATTATCTTACAGGTTAAGGAGCGGGTCTTTGACCGAGGACCTCATGGCCACCCTGATCAAATACCTTACATTGTGGTTTGGGAAAGCCTGGCTTCTGACCCACCACCCTGGGTTTCCCCTTTTGTTCACTCGAAGCCTTTACCTAATTCTCTCCCAGATCCTTCCCCACCCCGTCCAAGGGGGACCGACCCTCGACCTCTCCAATGGTGGGAAGACTCAGGGGTTGTAGGGAACTTGCCCAAGAAGGGTCTTCCAAGCTCCTTCCCTTGCGCCAAGGGGGGGGGTGCTGGTAACCAGCTTCAATATTGGCCCTTTTCGGCTTCAGATCTGTATAACTGGAAATCCCACAACCCCCCTTCTAATTTCAGGGTCGTCTGTGGGGAGGGGAGAAAATGAGTCTCTCTCCTCCCCGGGGAGAGCCTGGCCCTCCGGCTGCTCCCATCTGATTAGCCGCCGAGCGGCCCTGAAGTGCACCTTCCTGGGGCTGCTAACCCAGCCCACCTGATTAGCCAGGGAGGGGCCTGAAGTACGCCTGTGAATTATGTTTCTGTGCTCTGTGTTTCCTGCGCCTGCGAACTGTGTTTCCTAACCTGTTTTACTTTCAGATTCACCCTGGCCAGCGAAAGAGAAAAATTCCTGCTCCCACCATCGGAGGCCAAAACTCGCGTGGCCCCCACCTCTAGCTCCCCGAAAGGTTACTTTCCATCCTTTTGGGCTAGAAGACCAGAGGAATTCATCCCTAGCCTAGGCAGTTAAAGGGGGCCTTATCACCCCCCATTAGTCTGGGGCACCCAGGAGGGGTGTCCAACCTGTCTGAATGTGAAGAGTGCCTGAGTGTGTGAGTGTGTCTGTATAGCTCCACCGCTTCGGCTACGGAGTCTGAGTGGGCTGCACCCTGAGTCTCACAGGGCGTCATACGGCATAACGGTCATTTACCCCCGCGGGGGTAACCTGGTATGGGGTTTATACGGACAGACCTTAGCTAAGAAGCCCCAAAGTTCCCGTGAGGGATGTGAGCAGGACAGCACCTGAGAGTGCCCCACCCTTTGTCTGTCTTTGTCTGTGACATCGTTCACAATGGGAGAGAAGCCCAGTGAACCCACTGTCCCAGATTGTGCACTTCTGGCCGGAGAGGCAGCAGCACTCTGAGTTGTCAGGTGCTGCACTGCGGCCACGGGACCCACTGATGGGAGGGAACCTGCGCCTGGGGGCCCAGAGGCCCGCAGGAGGAAAACGGCCACGGCCGAGGCTTGGTGAGCCCTGCGTGGGTGTCAGCCCAGGCCCCAGCAACTCCGCCCAGCATGAGCAGGAGGCTCTGGCGGGTGGCCCAACGGGGAAAACTGAATTCTGGTGTAACAGTTTACAATTGGTTACTCATTGGTCTTCACTGAAGATCAAGGTTTCTAAAGAGTGCAAAATTCTGCTGACTGTAACTAAGGATGGAAATAAGGGAAACAACTCTGTATGTGATAAAGTAGGAGATTAGTAAAAAAAGGTGGAAAAAAGAAAGAAACGCATTTTTGTTGAAGGTAAAAGAAGGTAGTTTTGTCCTAAATGAGATGGTTGTTTGGAAAAAATGGTGTGGGACAAAATCCGAATGCAAAGGAAAGTTGTAAAAAAGGTTTGTGAAAGGAAAACTTTGAAATGGAATTTTAAATGTGGTTGGTATGGACCAAGATTGAAATGAATGGATTTTAAAGAATAAGATTGAAACTCTGCCTTCTCTTTGTTCAAAGGGCAAGGTCTTCTCCCATTGTTGGTCTGCTCTTGTTAAGAAAAGGCAAACAGTTGCTTACTCTCTGCCTGCCAGGAGAAACCAGTTTCTGTGATTTACATTTAATCCTATTCAGGCTTGTGCTCTAAAACTGTAATGTTTTACCATACTTCCCGAGATTTAAATCATGAATGAAGTCTTCTTAATTTATTAGGCCTTTTATATGGTTGACTAAGTATCTTGGGAAGTACTGTTAAACAAATGAGAAGTTTCGGGTTACATTTAAATGAGTGCTATAACTGTTCTGGAGGTAATGTATCCTACCTAAAGTTTTAATGCACTAGTACAAGATCATCATTAAGTGTTCTGACTATTGAAATGTTGTGTGTCAGAATAACTAAGCTTCCTTATCAATCCTATTGTAGTAACTCTCAAATTGGATCATTGGCGATGTCTGTTTCTGAGTTTTTACAGTTGTGATTATCTTGCAAAATAAGTTTCATCTGCAAGGAGATTCATGTAAAGGTAGGGAGAGTCTCCATTTCTACCACCAGGCTCTGTTGGGGGGACTCTGGGCCGCTCTATGAAGGCCCATAAGTTTATCTAAGATTAGTATGGTGACTCAAAGTGAGGATGAGTCCCCAGGGGCTTTTGTGGAAGACTTATTAAAGCCTATAAAATGTACAGCCCGATTGACCCCAAGGCACCCGAAAACCAGAGAGCAACTAACCTAGCCTTTCCTAGCCAGTCAGCCTCAGACATAAGGAAAACTTGGCTAAATTAGTGATCATAGCAGAAGAGATAGTCAACAACAGGGGGATAAAAGGCAGGCTAAAAAAAAAAATTATATATATATA
>PITA01011993.1:0-64085 GCA_004023965.1 Spilogale gracilis
ATTTCTTTCTTTTTTTCTTTTTTTTTTTTTTAGGATTTTATTTATTTATTTTACAGAGAGAGAGATCACAAGCAGGCAGAGAGGCAGGCAGAGAGAGACAGAGGAGGAAGCAGGCTCCCTGCTGAGCAGAGAGCCTGATGCAGGCCTGGATCCCAGGACCCTGAGATCATGACCTGAGCCAAAGGCAGAGGCTTTAACCCACTGAGCCACCCAGGTGCCCTAAACATTATTTCTAAGTGTGTCTGTGAGGATGTTTCTGGATGAGATTAGCATTTACCATCAGTAAAGTCAATGGCCTTCCCCAATGTGGGTAAACATCATCTAATCCATTGAGGACCTGAATGGAATAAAAGATGGAAGAAGGGAGAATTTATTTCCCTTTTTTTTTTTTTCCTTCTTGCTATTCAAGCTGAGACCACATGCTTCTCTACTTCTTGGACTGAGACTTATATCATCTGCTTCCCCGGTTCTCAGGCCTTTAGAGAGAGGTTGAACTGTACTATTGGCTGTCATGGACCTCCAGCTTGCACATAGCAAACCGTGGGACTTCACATCTTCCGTGATTGCATGACCTGATTTCTTCTAATAAATATCTATATCTATATCTATCCCCTATTGGTTTTCTTACTCTGGAGAACTTGAACTAATGCATGATTCCTGATAACTCTGAGGACTCAACGATTTAAAAAATCTGTGTTCTGTAGCAGTTTATCTAGTATAATGCATTAATTAAGTACTTGGATCCTAAAGTTAAATTATCCTAGTTTTCTTACCACTTCTAGGACTTAATAGCTGTAATAAGTTGTTAACCTCTCAACATTTGTTTTTTCATGTGTAAATTGAGGATCATAGTAGAACACTGAAGATTTTTTTTTAGAAATAAATTTAGCTTAGTAGAAGCTTGAAATAATAAACTTTCATTACAACTGGCAAGAGTGTAATAGTACTGGCTTTTATGTAACTCATCTATTTTGATCTACATTTGTCCACTAAATTCTGAATACCTCGATTTATGAAACAGCATATTTGTCTTTTTCCTATCTTCCTTGTTAAGCCTAGGTTCTATAATATAGTAGCCATTCAAATACTTATTGAAAGCTGTAATAAAATGATATATGCACCATAGTTAAAATGTTAAAAATCACCATTGGACATCAAATGAAGGCCAGTGGGGCATAAAAGTATTCATGGAAAGGTAGCATTTGATGTAGGCATTAAATAACGTAATCGGGGCAAGGAAATCCAAATGAAGTGGTCACCATGATCAATGACAAAGCTGGACAGGATGTAGTCCAATTATACATAAAGTATAATTATGAAGTGAGTATACATTATAAAAACTTTGCTTGGTAGAAGAAAGTTTATTTTCAATGCAACTGATGGATTTTGAGCAGGAAGTAGACATGACTCTAAAGGTGCTTGTGAATTTAAATGAACTGGATAACGGAATTGAATTGGAAGATCTTGAGAGAAGTCATTTCAGGATGACTTGAAGCTTTAAGTCTGGGGAATTTAGAGTTGATTTATTTAATATTCAGGAATGTTAAGGATAGTTAATTGGTGTTTGGATGAAATAAGCTGAATTTTGGATTTGTTCTTTTTAAAATACATTATTATTAAGGTGAGCATCTTAATTCAGGCTGCTACAACTAAAATAGCAGAGACTGAATAAACAACAAACAGGAAGCATTTATTTCTTACACTTATGAAGGCTGGAAGTCCAAGATCAGGGTGCCAAGACTGGGTTCTTGGTTCTTGATGAGGGCCCTGTGCATGATCTCCTTGCTATCTCCACATGCTGGAAAGAAAGGGCTCTAGTCTCTTCATGCATTTATTAGGGAACCGAATTCTTCAGGGGACTCTACTATCATGACCTAATAACCTTACAAAAACCCCACCTCTAAATGCTATCACATTGGTGATCAGTCTTCAACATATGAATTTGGAGGGGATACAAGCAAATGAGTATATTGGAAGTTAGAAATACAGATCCAGAATTCAAAAGAAAGATGTAGGAGTCAAACATATAGAGGAAAGGATGGATACTGAAGGCATTGAAGAAATTGAGAAAGAAAAAGGAGGCTCAGGCTTAGGAAATTACAGATTTCTGATTTTTATGGGCTGAGAAAAAGAGGAATTTGTAGAATATTGTGAAAAGAAGTGATCAGGGAAAAGAGGAGAGCAAGAAAACTGCAGCACTGCAGAAGCAAAGGCAGGGCAGTTTCAGGAAGCAAGAGTTCAACTATGCGATGGATGCTGGGGACATGAGGCAATATGAAACGATGTAAGAAGCTTATGGACTAAAGTCACAAAGACCCTGGGTTTATCATCTGGCTCTGCCTCTTCCTAGTTACGATTCCTTAGGCAGTTTACTTCCCTAAGCCTCAGTTACTTAACAGAATAGAATCAATATTAGTACCCACCTTGTAGGTTGTTTGTGAGGATTCAATGCAATAGCACATGGAAGTTCCCAACAGAGTTGTCAGCATATTGCAAGTGCCTGTATCATTGTCTAATGCAGCACTGTGTGGCCAATATGACCAACAAATTGAATTTCTACTTTAATTTCGATTTACACTTTAATAGCCACTTATAACTAGTCTGGTCTATAGTGAAGACTGGGCTGCTTATAAGTAGATAGAACACCATTTCTCACATGACATTATGGAGGTGAGGGGTCTAGGTTGGTGTCAGTACTGAGTTCCATGTGGTCTTTCAGGCATTCGGGTTCCTTCAGCTAAAGTCTCAGCTCCAATGGCTTGTTTGAAACTTCCTCAGAACAATACTCTTACCCTTGGAAGATGATTTCTTTTCCAGTGTACACACAACTTTTGCTCAATTTCCATGGGTGTAAAATTGGCCACATAATCCTGAAGCTCTCCAGGAAGAGAAATTTGCAGATCCTTATAATGATATAATTTGGGGGTGGGGATGGGGGAGGGTGAGAATACATGCATAGTATGATGCCTTTTATTTGCTGACCAACATTTTTTTTTCCCTCTTCTTCCTTAGTTAATGTGCTTCACTTTTCTTTAAAATAAATTTTCCTCTATTATCAACATTCTACTTTTTGGGTGAGATTAGCTCCTACATGAGGTATTAGGATGAACCTCTTATAAGTACAACATGTTTGGGTGCCTGGGTGGCTCAGTGGGTTAAAGCCTCTGCCTTCGGCTCAGGTCATGATCTCAGGGTCCTGGGATCAAGGCCTGCATCAGGCTCTCTGCTTGATGGGCAGCCTGCTTCTTCCTCACTCTCTGCCTGCCTCTCTGCCTACTTGTGATCTCTCTCTCTGTGTCAAATAAATAAATAAAATCTTAAAACAAACAAACAAACAAACAAGTATAACATTTTTGGGGAGGAACTACCTTCTACTTGAGTTTCAAGAGTTAGGCCCTACTGCCTAACATAATCAATACATTTTGTGTGCTAACAGTGGTTGATACAGAAGTGGACATGTGGGGTAAACATGTGCCATACGTGGGGTCTTCGGAATTTTGTTTGGGATGACAGAAGATGTAAGCCTTGGGACTGCTACAGCCATGAGTCTGCACTTGCAGAAGGCTGTACTGGAGAGCAAGGATTGGATGTTAGAGTTCTGGTTTTGATTGCTAAAGTCATACTCATTGCCCATGTACTGGAATTTTCAGTTAATGAGCCAAAAATTCCTTTTTTAAATTCAATTTGAGTTGGGCTCTCTTGATGCTTGAAATGAAAAATCATGAAAAATACACAAGGAATTAGAAAAATATCTTCATCAGCTATTAGGCTCCAGATTTTTGAAATATGGAAAAAATTACATATCACAATTGACTGAAAATTTACTTGAGTCATCAGTTTCCAGTCAGAAAATAGAAATCACTCTAGGAATTTCAAACAGGGGAAATAATTTTAGTTATTGGTTGCAAATTGATGAAAGGGTTAAAGGAAAATCAAAAGGGGCCAGCCAGGTTATACTGATATTAAAATATGTAGAAAGCTTGTGCTCTACCTGGATTTGAGAAATAAAAGAGAAAATAGCATTGCCAGAGCCTGCAGTCACTGGGCAGTCGGATTGCCCTGATTCCTGGAAGCCTGATTACTGCACTTCCTCTAATAGGGACGCAAGCTCTGAATTTCACCATGCCTGCTACACCCAGGGTGGGTTTCAGTTTAGATCATATTTCTTTTGCAAACTATTAATCTCCAAGGTGAAGTATGACTTTTTGGAGAAGGTTTTTTAAAAGAAGATTTTAAAAATATATATTTCCTAGCACAGCGTCCATGGCAACTGTTCGAGAACACATTGCAGTTGCCTTTTTCTGTTATTTGGGTTGCATACCAGATAGAGAAATATTGTCCTAAAGGCGCAGTCACTGCAAAACCAAATCAAACCAAACCAACAAACAGAAAACACCTGACAAGGAGGTGAAATGTCCTTGGATTCGGACATATTGCATAATGATGCTGTTTGGTGTAATTTTTCTGAGCTTGCCTTTGAGAATGCAGAGAAATTAAGTCATCATTTACCCCAGAGTGATCCAAAGAAAAATGAACATTGCATCTTTCTGAAAATGCAAGTTGATGCAAGAGAGGCTGTCAGAATCAGTGAATCACTTCCCTAATATATTTTTGCCACCTCAGCATAGATCATTAACCTAATGGATTATGTTTTGTAGTAGATGCATTGTTTTGTTTGTGTACTAAAGTAACATATGGAACCTTCCCATTTTAATGGTCACTTAACATTCACTGTGTAAAAGGCTTAAGTGGATTTAAACATTCGTTTTAAAATCCATACTGTCTGTCTTAGACACTAGAAGCTTCAGTTGGCCCCTTGATATATAAGCTACAACCATTGTTGGCTGGCATGATAATATTAGAGACTCCTTTGCTCTAGATCTAGGGCACTTTGGTTTTTGGAAAATTTGGAAAGTAGAAAAGTTTACTCACAGAGTCTTATCAAGATTTTTCATTCATTCTCTTTCAGCCCTACCCACTCCATTCTTAGAAAAGAGTTACAATAAAGGGATTTATAGCTGTATTAAAGACTTGGGCTACTTTTTAAAAAAGTATTCATATTTTTTAAAAGATCATAGTAAAAGGATAATGCTTTTTAACAAATAATATGAACATTTTATGTAGCACAAATTATTTTGGAAAAAACAGGGAATTCATTCGTTAATCAAGAAACATTTATTGAACACCTATTTCATGCAAGACATTTTCTTTTCTGGTGTTTGGAGTGATAGAGATAAATAAATGGAGATCCTTCACTTCCCAGAGTTTACAGACCAGTAAAGAAAATCTTTAATTAATAAATATATAATATAATAAGTAATTATACAGTGATAATTTCTATGACAGAGGAATGTATAGAGAAAGGATAAAGTATAAGGAACACGAAGTATTCTAAAACAGAGGCCTTGTGCAGAATGAATCTAGAAGGAAACCTAAGCTGAACTGTAACTGATGAGAAAAGTCAGTATTGGTGAATAATGCCAGGGAGTAATTGAGTATGAGCTGAGAACAGAGATAATTAGAATCAGATTTCATATGCAGATAGTGATATTACTGCGCTACCTCCAAGCCTTATTACAAAACTGTGGCTGTGAATAGAGAACCCAAACTGGGATTGTGGATGCATAAGCAAAGAAGGAAGAGCCTAAGTGGGTCTTACAGAAAGCCACTGAGACCTCTGCCAGGACAGCAGGCTTTATGGAAGAGGCTGATCCCAAATCCAACTTAGCACCATTAATGTTTGTTAAGGGTTGACCCCAGTCTAGAGGCAGGAGAATAGGTAGCCTAGTTATGGGGGTAGGGAGTGCACCAGATGCCTGACGTCAAATCACGTGGGTGACTGCATACACAAGACCAATTCACCCCAGAGGGACTTGGAGCTACACGGTGGGACTTTTCATGAGGAAGGTCCGTATGTCTTTCCTTAATTTATAAGCTTTTTGCTTTGGATTCTCTATCTGCACTCTGACAAATGCATGCATGGTCACTGGCATAGTTCTCGAAGAGCGGGAAGCAGGTCACAGTCAGTCCAAAATCCTGCAAAAAGCAGGATGAAATCATTAGCTAGCTTGATGAGGCCCCGTTCTGCCAAGAGAAGAAGTCAGACTTCCTAATAAATGCTGACGCTCAATTTCAATCAGCACATCCACCAGAAACCTGGTGTTTTAGGAACTCTTACTTGGCAAAAGTCTGTGATTTGGCCAGAATTTGGATTGTTTGACTCAAAGAAGACTTCTTTCTCATTAATAGTAGGATTTTAACAATGAAAAATAGGAAAATTGAGCAAAATAAGTGAAGCATAATGATTTCTAATCATTTTCTCATTTGTGTCAGTGCCATCATTTCAAAGAAAATGAATCAATTAGTTGAGTGAAGATGTTTGTTTTTAAATATACTTTCCAGGCATAGAAGACTATATGATATTTCCTGAGTGTGTCATGCATTTTCAAGGACTCCATGCTTTTTTATTTCCTTCCTTGAGGCCCTTGCCTCATGTCTATTTTTTGGAAACTTACTCATTTTTCAGTGCTCAACTTAGGTGTCCCTGATCCATTGTTATTCCCTAAGACCACTTCAGGAAGAATTAAATACACCATAACGTATTTGCTAATAAATTTCTCATGCCACTTATTTTTATTCTTCTTGCTATTATAAAAAGCTCTCTGCATGTCTCTTTCTTAATGTAGCTGAAGCAACTTTAATAATAGTTTACTTTTATTAACTTTTAACCAGATGCATTCATTTAATCCTTAAAAGACTTCTATATGGAAGATACTATTGTTAGCCCCTTTTTGCAGATAAAGAAACTAAGATACAGAAGAGACTTTCTCAAGATGAATCTGGCAAGTTGCTGAGCAGGCTTCTAAACCCAGAAAAGTCTGACTACAAAAACTCTCTTAACCACTAAGTTCTAAATGACAGATTCATATAAAAGAAAACTTTACATAAGTACACAAAATGAAAGACCACATTTTAAGGTGTAAAACATTAAAAGAGGACAATCCACTTATGGTGAAATATAAGCATGAGTTTCCTCCCATGTTATCAAAATGCAGCAGCTTGGTTAACTTGGCCTTTATATAAATAAATGACAGACCCAGAACACGCTTTGTGGTGATCTTTCTTCTTTTATTTGCATTTTGTCACTTTTCTTGGAATTAGATCTAAACATCCTTTAAAACCGTCTTGAAGCAAGGGCTACAACTTTCTGAAAATTAATTGCTTTTTCAAAAATTTTATTTATTATTTGTTTGGAGAGAGAGAGAGCGAGAGTGAGAGCACACACAAGCAGGGGGAAGAGCAGAGGGAGAATCTCAAGCAGACTCCTAGCTGAGTGCAGAGCCCAGGTGGGGATCAATCTTCTGACCCAGGCCTGAGCTGAAATCAAGAGTCTGACCCTTAACCAACTGAACCACCCAGGTGTCTCTGAAAATTAATTTCTTCATCAAAATATTTTCTGGGAACTTACATTAAATTCTAGGCAATTTTTTACAAGGAAAATCCCAACATCTGTCTCCTAAGACTTCATATCTGAGATTTTTCTTCTCACTATCTCCTTGTTAATGAGAAGCAAGTTAACATTTAGTTACTTTTAGTTGCACTACTTTATTTTTTTCATATATGAATTTTGCAGTGTAGGGTTTTTTTTAAAGATTTTATTTATTTATTTGACAGAGAGAGAGATCACAAGTAGGCAGAGAGGCAGGCAGAGAGAAAGGAGGAAGCAGGCTCCTGCTGAGCAGAGAGCCCTATGCGGGCCTGGATCCCAAGACCCTGAGATCATGACCTGAGCTGAAGGCAGAGGCTTAAGCCTCTGAGCCACCCAGGTGCCCCCGCAATGTAGTTTTTTTACTGGACTTATGTGCACAGTTTCTGAGGAATTAATTTATTCCATTTTACTCTTTTTAAATTTGTGCTCCTAGAAAAAACAAGACTCAAAAATGGTAGGTATTTCACGAGACACTTAAAGTGAATATGAATGTTAGTACTAAAAATTACGTGAGATTAAAGACTCAAAAATCTGTTTAATTCCATAGCAGAAGCGTCTGCTTTCCTTTGAAAGAAAGAAATTGTTTCTAAGTAGGAGCCACTTGCCAAATAATGATGTCACCCTTGGCTATTGCTGGGTGTTCTACTTCCTGCTCTGGTTTTATCTTGATGTTGAGTAATGTTTTTTCCATGGCGTTTAGCAATTATCTTTAAGAAATACACACACAAAAATAGATTATATTAACTCAAAAGTTGCTTCTCTTTTTGAAGTTTTCCACTGTTGTTATAGTTGTTGTAATAAGATATAATAGCAGTAGGCAAAGTACCTCTACTTCTGATTAGAATAATTGAAGGAGGATGCCTGGGTGGCTCAGTCTTTAAGCACCTGCCTTCAGCTCAGGTCATGATCCCAGGGTACTGGGATTGAGTCCTGCATCAGTCTCCCTGCTCTGTGGGTAGCCTGCTTCTCCCTCTCCCACTCCTCTTACTTGTGTTCTCTCTTTCTGTCAAATAAATAAATAAAATATTAAAAAAGAAAGAAAAATTGAAGGAAAAAATATGAAATATATAATGAAAAATATATATCTTACATAGCATAAATATATTTTATATAACATAAATATGCATACTTTAAATGAATAAAATATGTAGACAAAATTTTAATAATTTAATTATAATTTTTAATAATTCTATTGTTATTAATCTTCCATGTGAAAATGGAAAACTGCTGATGATGAAAGTATAAATAGCAGACTATTTTAAGCCAAGGATTTTTTTTAACCCACTAGAAAACACGTTATGCGTAAGCCTCTAATTTTGTTATGTTATTATTTACTATTAGTGGTGTTATAGATCCATTTCATTGTGGAAGAGATAAATATGGAAAAAGATATTTAATGATAATATACAAATAACTAGAGACTATTAGTTAGATATAAGATGAGGAAAGTATTGATTGAAATGAAGATAAAAAGGAACTGACATCAAACAGCGGTATATCAGGTAAATATAATTTTCATTCCAGAATTCTGATATTAAGTTAAAGTTTGTATGCTTATTTACTTTTTATTTTTCATTTTTTTATTGTTTAATGATAATAGCTGCCATTTATTGGTTACTTATTTTCTTTTTTCAAGTTAATTTAAATTCTAGTTAGTTAACATATAATGTAATATTCATTTCAGGAATAGAATTTAGGGATTTATCACTTCCATATAACATCCAGTGCTCATCACAATAGGTGCCCTCCTTAATTCCCATTAAAGTCTGTATGTTTAAATTAATGTTGAACAAGACAGAAGTAAGAGTGCTTTTATACGGATATACGAATGAGTGTGAGTTTTGTACTGGAATTTCTTATAGGAAAGGAGTAACTGACAAGTTAGATAAAGGCAGATTATTAATATGTTATTAAAAGTTGAAACAAGCAATTTAAAACATGAAGTGATAACTGCAGAATTAGTATTTCAAGTTAAATTTCTACATTATCTCTAGTATTTTAAGTATAGAATCTATTATGCCTTCAGAACAATTAAAAATGTTCTGTGACACCAATAAGTGCTCTTCCGTTTCCCAAGTTCAAAAGTTTCATTGTGTATTACTAATACACTTAATCTCTTATTCCTCATGGTAAATACTGTATTTTTATTTTGATATAAAATATATTGTGTTACATGTTAAATTCAGTTTGTTCCTCTTGAATGTGTGGCTTACTTTTTCTTCTACGACACAAAATTGACCAGCAATGTCCTGTGAAATACAGTCACTCTGTGAGCAGTTACCCAAATGGCAATTTGGAATCAGGGCAGCTCACATTCATTTTTTTCTAGACCTCCTGTGCAAGAAAAGGTCATACTTTCTCTTCAGAATTGGCAATTTTTTCTCAAGTCTACTGGTTTCACAGGTGCTGACCACATGAAACATGAATCAATCCCACTAGACCCTCTTTGGTTTCTTGATATCCATTCAATTCACATTTTTCTGAATGCAGTTGGGACAACTTGTCAGACTTAATCTAACACTCTATTTCCTGGAGTAATGGATCATTAATAGACACACACACACACACACACACACACACACACAAATCTCTTTTATACAGGCAGCCTATGTAGCTGTATCCTGGAGGTTCATCTGTGTCATTTCTTCCTGCCTCTGTTTATGGAATTGTTGTAAATGCTATAGGCACTGATATCTATTTGTGCACTTTATAGCCATGTAGTAAGCTTGCAAAGTCATAACTTGCCCTTATTTTTTCACATTGTTATTGCATATACCTGTCATTCTTAACACCAAGAATAAGGATCTGTTTTCTATTAGAAGACCCAAAATATCAAAAATGAACAGAACAGACAGATAATAGTGAGAAAAGAAGGAATTCAATCTGAGAGTAGGCACAGCAAAGTATTAGCTTTAAATATGAAAAAATAACAACAGCCCAACTTCACCTCGCAGAGATAAGTTTGAGATGTCTGGTGACAGTACATACTGAATCCCAGAAGCACTTTGGAATTCATGCATGCAAATGACTTTTGGTAACACCTGAATTAAACTGGTTTTCCATAACAACTGCAACACAGTCATATATTATCAAAATATATTTTTATTTCTCTATATTAGACAATTTATATGGATGACTATAATTAGTCTCCAAATGTTAACCCAGATGAAGGGCATTTCTTATCCTGTCTTATACCTCGTTCTCAAGTTGCATGAAACTCAGCATTTGAAATGTAAACCATTTCTTTTCTATTCATTGTTCATTTTTTTCTATGTGCTTGCTTATTCTTTCTTATTATTCTATCCTTTATTCTACACCCCCACTCAACATAGGCAACGATATTAATGTGCTTATTGCGTTTATAATCTTAAGTGTGCTTTTCAAATGATCATTTTGTCAGTAGACACTGAATATGCACAAATAGGATTATGTGACATAATTTAGTTTTCTAAAAAAGTAATCAGTACATTTCTAAAATTATTTATGTTCCTAGATTTACATCCAATGTGTTGCTTCTAACTGCCTCCTGATATTTCATGAAGCGTCACCACCACATTTTACCCATTTATTCTCCCATCTCCAAAAACATTCCTTCACTAAGCATCTATTTACATGCCCTCTAAACTATCCTTGTGAAAATCTTGCTGGGATGTGTGATCAGCAGCAGATTATATATATTTTATATTTAATTAGGTAATTCAAGACTGCTTTCCAGCAAGGTCTCACCAGTATAACTTTTCCCAGCAGAGAATGAGAACTCACCCAACACATGGCATTAGCTTTCTAATAGGAGTAAAGTGATATGTTATTATTACTTTCATTTGTATTTCCTTAATAACTATGATTTTGAGCATCACATCTTCCATTTGTCATCTTGTTAGGTTTTCTTTGCTGGAAAGGTTTTGACATGCCTTCGTTTATTTCCATTTTTGGATTGCAGGGGATTTTTCTTGTTGATTTTCAGATTTATTTCTATAGTTCCTCCTTATTGGATTGTGTTTGGAACGTTTTACTTAGAAGTTGTTTTTTGGTTTTGTTGATACTAATTTTCCTACATTTCTTCTGGTGAACATTTATTCTAAATTTAAATCTTTAGTCCACCTAGATTTTCCATTTTTGTGTGGTCTTAGGTAGGGGTCCAGTTTTATATTCATCCAGATAGTGAGTCAATTTTTCTACACCCAACAATCTTCCATTTTCTCGTTGATTTGTGGGGTACTCTATTCATAGTGGAACGGTATGCATGTTTGTCAGTGAGCTCTCCATTTTGGTATATTGGTTCATTTGGGTGTCTTTTGCACCAATGACTTTTGAATCAGTCTGAGCAGGCTATATTATGCTGTGGTAATAACTCAAATTCGTCAGGGACTTAGTACAACAGGTTTATTTCTCACTCATGCTACAGATCCATTGCACGTCTACAAGGAGGTCCAGTCATCTTAGTTTCTCAGGAACACAGGCTGTTGAAGCAAAGTGCAGCTTGTGCATTGCTGTTTCAGGGGCTACAGGAAAGGAAGGACTAGAGGGTTTTGTGTTGACAACTAAATAAATGCTCTAATGTAAAAGCAAAATATCCAGCTTTGGCTTATAACTTACCATCCAAAACAAGGGTCCAGGACGTAACATTCTTCCATGTAATCACAATGTGGAGACCCAGACATGTTTAGCGAACAGTATTAATGACTGCTATAGCTTAGTAATAAATTTTGAATATCACATTCTCTTATTTATACAAACTTAATATACCTTCTTCTCCAAAAACAGAGCTACTTAGTCTAGTTTTTTTTCTAATCTCTTAATAGGATGACTTAATAACCCAAAATCTTCAAATTGCACTCCCATTTGGCTTTCTTGCTTACAGGGTTCTTTTTACTGCTTCTATCTCCAATTTCAAGTTACCATTTTCACTACTATTACTGTACTTATTCTAAATTCAATACTGGTGTTTTTAATAACAAGCCCAAAGTTGATCACTTTCTATCATTGCCACTGGGAATGACTTCGTATACAAAGCCCTTTCTCTACTTCCTCTGCTCTCTCAAATTATTCTCCAGGCACAGGGCAGTCCTTGTGTTTATCCAAATGCACAAGTTCATTTTATATCTTTGTGTTTAATGTTCAATAGGTTTTTTCCCTTTTTTAAATCTCATTTGCCATTTCATACACTAATACTTTAATCATATGTTTTGTCAAAGCAATCACAAACCTAATGTAAGTATCTTGAAGAAATATGTTACATAAGATTTGCCTTTTTTATGACCTCTGTCTAACATGTTATTAGTATTCAGCAAATATTTTATTAAATTCACAAGCACACAAAGAATAAGCAGGTAAAATTTATTAATGCACCTCATTTATGGATTCCTGGGAGATTCAGTTCTGGGGCTTCAGAACTTCCAGGACTTAACCAGAGTTATTCTGAGCCCCTCTGAAACATTAGGAAATGTTGACAGATTTTTCCAGTAAGGCTGGAATATCATGATTTATAAGTTATTCTGACTGTGTTGAGGAAAAGGTTTTAGTAAAGACTTGGTAGGAAGGGTCAGTGGTTCAGTTCAATGGTTAGAACTTCTCAGTTAGGTAACAAGTATCAACAGTTCTTCCTTTACATCACTTGAAAGTTCACATATAGAAAATTTAGAAATTCCGCATCTAATATAAATACACGTAAAATAGTATAATATGCATACACACAAACACATATTATAGTTAACATAATATAGTTAGAAAATAAACCTTCCTAAGATGTGTTTACAATGAAATTTAATTAGATGACCCTAAATCCAGGTGTCCTAACGATGCTGTAGATATTTTACATTTAGGAAAATCCATTATAAACAAACTGTTAAATATAGCTTCTTCCAAAGGATACAAGATCCCAAGCAGCCATTGATTTGCACATTGCTTAGCAACATGATCATAACATTTTTAAAATGTAGAAACTGAGGATGCAAAAGATATAACCCTATAGTTGTTTCCATGCCCTGTTGTGGGGTATGGAGACATTTTTTTTCTACTATATACATTGTACAACTTAAGAAAATACAGTCCAGGCAACCCATTTGCATGTAGTTTGTTAAAAAGCTTATTTCTGAATAGTTTCGAGAGTTTCCTGAACTCTACCTCTCTTATTAGATTTGCTATGACCTCATGTGGGTGGAATGGCTAAAACCTGAGAAGAAAGAATTAGAATTTAAAGTGACTTGGATGTTTTGAGAAATGGTTAGTAGTAATGCTTTGTATTACCTTCATCCTCCCATGTAGTGCTTGATCTGACTGCTTAAAACAGAACAAAGAAAATTAATTTAAATTTGAGCAAGAGTAATTTGAATCAAGCATAAGAAATGTCTTTTTGGTTCAAAGAGAGGTTGGACATAAAAGTGGATTACTGATGAAAGCAATGTTTTTCCATTCACTGAGTTAAATATGGACA
The DNA here is from genome assembly GCA_004023965.1 of Spilogale gracilis. Classification (NCBI taxonomy): domain Eukaryota; kingdom Metazoa; phylum Chordata; class Mammalia; order Carnivora; family Mephitidae; genus Spilogale; species Spilogale gracilis. The sequence continues at coordinate 13,923 of PITA01011993.1, forward strand.
AACCACGATTTGGGCCAAAAAGTTAAGATATAGATGATACAGTAATATCAATGGACAAACTATAAATGGCTGTTTATTCTTTTGCCTGCTTTACATATCAATGTTCTCTACTTAGTACATAAAATAATTAAGTTTAGGCAAATAGGTAAATACATATTCTGTATGTGGTTGGTGTTTATTGTAAACCAGAAGTCTCCGGAGAAGTGGTTTAGGTGAAATTTCTACATGACCTACATGGTAGTCACAAACCCAATAGTTAGGTTTCTCTCTTGGGAAGTTCAGATATAAAACACAGAATCCGATATTTTAGGTGCAAAAGTTGGCATATACACTGTAAAGAATTTGGCCTTGTCCAAAGAGAGATTGACACTTTGCCCTTGGCTTCTAAGCAGTAACCTATGTTATCTAAGAGGGAAATACTTTTGTTTAGGCTGGAGACTGACCACACCCAGTGGTCTTAGAATGAGAGCTGGCCAAGCCAGAAAGACTAACTGAATTTGGGTGGGAGCTCTGGGTCCTGCAGTAATCAGTGGGCCTGGAGACTGAGTTCAACCATGTGAGTAATCAATGAATCCATCATGTGTACATGATCAACCTCCAATAAAAACTCTGAACATTGAGACTCAGATAACTTCCCCTGTTGACAATACGCTGTGTACATTGTCACATAATCAGTCTGGGAGGGTAATGCTTCCTGGGGACAACAAAAGCTTTAGCTTTAGACTACTTCCATATTCTGCCTATGCCTCTCCCTGTGACTGATTCTTATTTGTATATTTTCACTGTAGTAAACTATACCCATGGCTACAATGCCTTTGAAGATGTTCTGTAAGTTTTTCTAGTGAATCACTGAAACTGTGGGTAGTTTTGAGAAACCCCCAAACTTATAGTTGGTATTAGAAGTGAGAGCAGTCTTAGTATAGTGCCCTCAAACTTTACATTTTGACTAGCATTGGGTGGACAGAGTGATGAGCTTTAAGAGGAAAAATGGTGTACAAATTTGTAGAAAAAAATACCCTTTAACTAGTTCAAAATTGTAAGGGACTCAAAATCCTAGCAGCTTCCATTCATTATGGAGTAATGTCATTTTTGTGATTTCTACCTGAAAACAAAACATAATAAAATTCTTCATTACCATTATTAGTATTGTCTCTGTAAGTTAGGGTGCAGGAGAAAATTATTAATATAAAGCCAACTCGCTACAGTTTTCCCTCCTATAGATGGTTATGAAATTGAAGTTGGATTACTCAGTAAAAGGGCTAGAGCACTTTCCACAGAAGTGGAATATGATAGTATCATAACTAAACAGGCCCAGAAAACATTGTGTGCCATTTTAAGTAGTGGACTATACAAAGTAGTAAGCACTCTGTTCTTTCACACAGGCTATGAATTTATCATTTAAAATAACTATGAGATCGATGCTATTATTATTCCCCCTTAGAGAGGATAAAACTGAGGGGGGAAAAAGTTAATTTACCTGTTTATTGATCCAGTGTGCCATACTGAAAACTAATAAGCACTTAACACATTATTGGTTGGTATTAGAGGGAAGTGAACATCATAAGTCCTGTAAATTAACCATAGAATGAAAAGTGAACTTTGGACAAATTCTTAAGTAGAGATAAAAACTAAAGGAGTGGTATAAGGATATAGTTATGCCACACTGGAGTGTCTCGGTACCTAAGGACCATGGTACTCACCAGTGAGAATAACACAGAATCTATAAAAGAGATTAGAAATGCTCAAGAACCAAAACTCTTCTTTTTCTGCAGTATTTCTTTTATAAAGTTACCTTTCAAATGTATTTATCTTTAAACATGCAGTTTCATATGTAACTACGTATATTTTAATGTATTTTTATTTCTCCTGTATGTGTTCTGAATGGAACTTTATTTCATCACTTAAAGAAACCAGGACAAGGGGCGCCTGGGTGGCTCAGTTGGTTAAGCAACTGCCTTCGGCTCAGGTCATGATCCCGGAGACCAGGGATAGAGTCCCACATCTGGCTCCCTGCTCAGCGGGAAGCCTGCTTCTCCCTCTCTCACTCCCCCTGCTTGTGTTCCCTCTCTGGCTGTGTTTCTCTCTGTCAAATAAATAAAATCTTAAAAAAAAAAGAAAAAGAAAAGAAAAAGAAACCAGGACAAGTGAGAAATAAAATGAAGAAAAACAGTATAAAGAAAATGATGAGGTTAACTCAAAAAATCATGCTTTTAAGGCCTTTTTTTTATGGAAGTAGTAAGCTTGCCAGATGTTATCTGTGCCTCTGTGTATATTCCCCAAAAAAGATAATATAGTAAGTTTGGGATTCTACATATTAACTTCATTTATAAGCTTGACAGAGAAAATATAAAGATATAGCTAAAAAATATACAGTCTTCATTTAAAAAAAATAATGGGAGAGAGATTTCCAGAATTTAAGATAATCATGAGTATCCCATAGGACAAGGTTGTGGCTGGACCCAGCTTCATCCTCATGTGTCTCTAACTGTTAACATATGACTAACTCTCACACTGAGGTTCATCTACTCTGGATCAAAGTAAAAGTAAAGGTCCAATTTCTCCATGTGTTCCTTCTTCTACTAACTTGATATAGAAAAACTTGATAATCTTGGAAGTCATGTGTTCTTAAGATGGAGGGATTCTAGAACTTTGAAGATCTCTTTAGGTCACTTGGATGAGAACAGCTCAGGAATATTTGGTTATTAATTAATGTGAAAAAGAAATACACTATTATATTCAAATAATTATATATTATAAGGTAATGTAATCCAAATTAATACATTAAAAACATTTTAATGTTTTAAAAAACATTTCTCAACATGCAGTTTGGAGAACACTTTCTTTTACACATTTATTCAATCACTCATTTACTTATTTTAAAATTTGGATTTTTAAATGCCTTATTACTTTCCAAGAAGATGAAACAAAAATATAAAATTAAACCAGTAAATAAGAGTATTTAAGATAGATATAAATGTATTGAAAGAGAATATCAAGAATAGAGGAAGAAGTAATTTTTTTAAGTGTAAATAGTATTGGGGATATACATCACAGTCACTAATCTCATAAAACCTCTGTGAGAATTGGAATATGAACTGGAGACTGAGGAAGAGCCAGCCAAGTAGATACCTAGTCAAGAGTTTTCCAGGAGATTGATATATGATATAACCCTATGGGATTAAAAATTTTAAGTACTTGAGAAATAAAAAGATAACCAGCATGCAAAAAAGCAGAACTTGGTAAAAAGCAAAACTGAAAAGGTAGGTAAAGACTAAATAGTAAAAGGCCTTACACGTCAAGAAAGGGAATTTGAATTTTCTACATATGCAATAGAATACCATTGGAAGAGAGTATAGGTTTTGTGTGTGTGTGTTTTTTTAAAGGATCTCAGTTACTGTTATGCAGAAAATGGACTGTATATTCAAAAAAGTGAAATGACTGGGGAGGGAGAAAAACCATAAGACTCTTAATCTCAGGACACAAACTGAGGGTTGCTTGGGGGGGGGTAGGGTGGCTGGGTTGTGGGGAAAAAAAAAGTGAAAGGAATGGAACAAGTTAGGAAGCCATTGAGGTGTAAGAATATTAAGAGATATTTGACTAGGGAACTGCTGGTGAAGGAGGGAATTGAATGCACTTATTTTGTGTGTTGAATTGCACAAAAATTGAATTGAATGTATCTTGCATTTAGAAACTCCATGTGGCTTGTTAAGATTTGAAATGTTAGGGTAAGGGAAAGAAATGAACCAAAATGATCCTTTTTTCATGGCTTGTGAACTCAGGAAGGCAATGATTACATTTATTAGTATGAAGAAACTAGCGTAGAAACAGATTGGGGAAAGCAATATTTGATAACAGGATTTGGGGCATGATAAATTTGAGCTATCCACTAGACATTGAAGGGTCTTGCATAGCTATTGAATATGCTCGCAGCAAAATCTAGCTTAGCAAAAGATAAATAGATAATCCTTCAACAATCAATCTTTTTTTTTTAAATGTATAATTTCAATTTTATTTATTTATTTATTTGACAGAGAGAGAGATCACAAGTAGACAGAGAAGCAGGGAGAGAGAGAGGAGGAGGCAGTCTCCCTGCTGAGCAGGAAGCTTGATTCGGGCATTCCCAGGACTCTGAGATCATGACCTGAGCTGAAAGCAGAGGCTTTAACCCACTGAGCCATCCAGGCACCCTCAATTCATCTTACTGTACTATAAACTACATGGAGATATTGCTCATCTTTATAGTTACTATTTCCAAGACCTGGGCTGGCACATAGATGATATTAACTCACAACTTGCAGGGAAAGTGACTGCTAAGTAAAGGGAGCAATGTTATTCTTCATTTATTAAGGTGGCATGTGTGCATGCACACCTCCCCCCCCATGCCTTATCTCAGTAGTCAACCTGATGTAGTGATACACAGTAGAATGCTTAGATTCATATCCCAGTTTTGCTACTCACTGGGTAAGTGGACTTAGGAAGTTCTAAAATACAGTTTCTACATCTTTAATAAAGAAATGAAAATCTTGCATTGGGTTCCACTTCCACAATGGTGACATGAGGAGCTCTGTGGGAAGCTGGTGAAAATTATAAGAACAAAAACAAAAACAAAAAAACTGTCATCTCTGGAAATTTTCCTGTGTGCATAGAGCAAATTAAGAAGCATTTATTCAAGAAAATCTACTCAACCTCAATAAAAACAGCAGAAATTTTGTGGCTTTGAGTCAAAACCCATTCCCCCTTCTTCTCGTCCTCAGCTCAGCTTGATGGAAGTTCAACTGTGGGAGGGTATAGCTAAGGAATGGAGTCTCTCTCCTCTTAGCTCCAAATCAGAAGTTAGGGAAGAGCAAGTCACAGCATTTCTCATTTCCTCCAAGTTGAAGAACGTAAATTCCTGGTGAGTGTGGTTAAGAGGTCAGGGAAGGCCTTTCTCCATACATGCCTTACCCATAGGATGGAGGGTACACTCTAGGTATGCAGGGGGAGAATTCTGAAGTCCTGATTGCCTTCATTCCAATTTACTCAGAGGGTAGAGATTCCACTCCAGAAGACACAAGTCAAGATCAGAGGCTACTTCTTCATTCAGCATCCGGAATAGTGACCCAGAGATTTTGCTCCGTGTGAAATAATCCATAAGAACACATATGTCTGAAGCCTTCCCCAAGGAACTGACTTTATATTTTTAGATTGTGTAGAAGTACAAAGCTAATGGTGCTCTAGAAAAACAACCTCTCTTAACTGTGAACAAATAAGACCTTAGGTCAGATAGATAAACAGGGAAAAAGGAAATGAGATAACTTAGAAGAGGCCTACGAGGATTGGAACAAATCTCAGATTGGCCTTAAAAACTACCCCTTCCTGAATTAAACTGAAGCAGATTATTGATAAATATGTGTACAGGGCATTGCTGAAAATAATAGCCAGCCCTTAATTAATGAGGTATAATTTGCAAGTGTAACATGAAATGAGGCAGACAACTTAACAGAAATTATAGAAAGGGAATCAAAGACAACCCCGTTAATTCTGTCATTTCAGGTGACATGCCTAAAGACCCATTCTCTGAGAAGTGACATGAATGCTTTAGGTTGTGAGAGAAATAAGTTTAACTGGAAGCCTAACTTAATAACAAAACAAATATAAACAGACAACAAAAACAATCTCCCTAGAGGGGCGGGAGGCAACCAGGATCTAGAATTGCTACAATGTGTTATCTAAATTGTCTAGTTTTTGGCAAAAAATTATGAGACAGGCAGAGAGATGGGAAATTGTGACCCATATACAGGAAAAAAAGCCAGCAACAGACACTGTTTATAAGAGGGACTAAATGCCTTATTTAACAGAAAAAGACTTCCAAATATCCATTATAAGCCATTATAAAAATGTTCAGAGAACTAATGGATATCATGCCTAAAGAAATAAGGAATGATGTGGATAGAGTTAGAGTGTATTATGCTACGTGAAACAAATCAAAGAAAGACAAATACCATATGATTTCACTCATGTGGAATTTAAGAAACAAAACAAAAAAATAGGAGAAGGAAGTAAATATAAAAAAGAAGGGAGGCAAGCCGTAACAGACTCTTAATGATAGAGAACAAAATGAGGGTTGCTGGAGGAGAGATGGATGGAGATGGGCTAAATGGGTGATGGATATTAAGGTGGGCACTTGTTGGAATGAGTACTGGGTGTTACATGTAAGTGGTGAATCACTAAATTCTACTTCTGAATCCAGTATTACACTATTTGTTAACTAATTAGAATTTAAATAAAACTTGAAACAAACAAAAAGAAATAAAGTACTGCTGATAATCTTTCAAAGAGATAATAATACACTGCAAATATATAACATAAAATATATATTTAAAATTATATACATAATGTAAATATAAAGTGGAGATTATAGAATTGAAAAGCACAATAATGCAAAATGGAAATGAAACTGAACAGCATATTTGAACTGGTAGCAGACTCAGTAAACTTAGAGCTAGATCAATAGAGATTGTGCAATTTAAAGAAAAGAGGGAAAATAGATTGAAGAAAAATTAAAAGAGCCTATGAGAAATGTGGGAACTTACCCTTGACATTTTTAATAATAATGATCTCCATAGTAAGAGATAACAAATTAATGCTTATGTGTCAAGTTTATCAGGTCATTATTTAGTTTCAGGATGTCTCAAACTTTACATAAACGAGAGAAGACTGCAATATTTCAGCAAATAATTTTGGACTCTGACTCTGTTTCCAGTGTGCATCAAGGAATACAAAGATAGAAAGCCTGACACTTGTTTTAAAATTACTTATGTTGTTTTCAAGAAGTCAAATTAGACACAAATGGGAGAATCAGATAATGATACACTAGGTTAACATTAAGGTTCACATGTGTAGTACAGACATTAATGTAATAAAAATTCCAAGAAGAAATTTTTGTTGAGGAAAAGTAAGAATACTTCTTGCAAAGGGGATTTTTTCAAAAGGATTTGAAGATTGGATGTGGTTTGGAGATGTGAAAAAAATGGAGGAGCACATGTTGACTACGAAATATCAGTGATTTATACAGGGTCCTTTCCTCCCAAAAGTCTGAACTTCATGAAGGAGTGTGTCAATAGAGACATGAAGGATGAGTCTGTGTCTTTAAGAGGATAACTGATATTGTACATGACTTGTTATAAATTCTGGGATGCTGACATGGAAGGAAACTGGCCCTGAATGCCAGGATAATTCTTAAGTAAATTTGTGGGATTTATTTTCAATATAATTCTTTTCATAAGCCTATGTACACAAATTCAAGTCATAGTCCATGGGCAGAGCATTGAAGCTCTTGATTTCTTTGATTGAGGATCACTAGTTTTCTGTAACATCACAATAGTTTGGGCATTGCTTAATCACACTAAACTTCAGCATTTAAAGCACTTTAAATAATATAATTTTACTACAGCACAAATTAATGTGTAAAAGTCTTTTCCAACAAGTATATAAAACATACAAGGCTGCAGCACCATTTAGAACGATCAGGAGTAATGTGACTATCAAGACTCATTTCTTGTAATGTTCTGGTTCTCTCCAAATAACATCGACTTACTATTTGAATTACCTTGGTTGTTTTCCTGAGCTACTTGAACTAGTAAACTATTAAACAAATTTTCTTACATTCAAAAACAACACTTCTTTCTAATTTTCGTCCTGAGGTTTCTAGTTTTTTTAAAATATTTCCCTTCTTTGGAATTGTCATAAACAATATATTAAGCTAATGACATTAGTGATTTGTCCTCTTTTCTCCTTTTCAGAGCTGTGGCAGGCTAGTTAATCTTCAGTGCAATATGCAAATAGAGCTTCTGAATTTGGCATGCAAATGCATTTGAGAGGTAAGCATAAAAGTTAACTTCACTAACAAAATCAGTGCCTGCACAAGCTTTCATATTTTGGAGTTAATGTGTTGAATCCATATTAGTCATATGTAAGTAATATTATTCAATTTAGATTTTATTTATTTATTTATTTATTTATTTATTTATTTATTTATTTTGCTTAAATGCTTGAGTCTAGGTCTCTAAGAAGACACGCATTTACAAAACCCCTTCAAAATGCTTCCGATAGTGATAACAGTAAATCTATGAGTTTTGCCTTTTTACTAACAGATACTAAGAGAAGAGAGCAGAACTGCATGAAAGAAAAACAATCTTGGATTAATATTTGTTCTTATTTTTCCAACTTTGAAAGAAAATGGTCCTTTTTAGGATCTCAGTTGCAGGTATTCAAATTATCATTAGTTCAACCTTTTTGTAAATCAAAATATACTTATTAATGAATTTGCTCCCACAGGTACTAAAAGCAAAGGAGAAAACACTACGTGCAATACTAATTGTAATATTGTTTGATGCTTAAAACTGTCAGACTATTTTAAAAGTCAATTTCACGGATAATAAGCACTTAAATAGTAGTTATTCTACCACTGCAATGCAATTACATACAAAACTTAAATTTTTCTTTGATTTTACAGAGATAAAATTGGGTATGCTTGAACCTTTGATGACATAGTAGCAAATACAGCTTGCAAAACCAGTTTTATTGATCTTTACCTGGTTATGGGATGGAACACCTGGGAAGTAAAGTCTGAAGTAGTATGTAGGATGTTTATTAAGGACAGTTTTGGGGATCAACACTGTGGAAGGGAGAAAGGAAGCAGAACTAGGCAGATGTTCAGGTGTGAAACCATTCCAGTAAAGGCCTCCATTAATCTCCACAAGGACATCAGAAGTGGGATTCAGAATTGTCTTGCGTTAACGGCAAGGGATCTAGGCATTTCCCTCTCTCGTGTTTATCAGTCACTAAATGAAGAATGCCTTTAGACGGAGGCATGAGCTTAGAGACGTCGTCAGTTTCTCATCTAAAGCGATCCACGGAGGGGACTAACAGTTGACAGCTGTCCTTTGGCAGGACTCCCAGCAAATAGGGGAAAATATGCTTCATTCTGGAGGATTTGGGAGGTATATGCTGTGTAGGGCTTAGGCAATGACCAATTAGAGAATCATAATGCAGATCCCTAGTGTTCTGGAGTAAGACCATACCAACTAAAATGGAGAATCATATACTCTCTGAAAATCAGTTTCTGTGTTACTGGGTCCTGGCATGGAAACAGCATCTAAACAGGAAACACTCAATAACCATGAACCCAGGACTGCCAGGTATGAGGTATATTCTATTGGATTTACCAATTCAAAAATTTGGGCAGTCCCAACAGATGGAGTTCACCCCTACGTTCTGGCCTAGGGAGGTTCCACCCCTGCATAGCATCTTCCCCCAACTACTGATACCTCCCAGACAGTAGAGTCTGATGTGTCAAATGGCTTCAGCCATAGAACTGCTTATACTACAGTCTTGATTTGCTGCAGAGATATTTCTTCCTTTGTATTTTACACATATATTACAGCTATTCATATTATCTAGTTTGTGGGTATATTAGCGTGCTTGAACTGTTGTAACATAATACAACAGACTGGGGAACTTAAACAACAGAAATTTATCGCCAAATAGTTCCAGGAGCTAGCAGTCCAAGATCAGGGCACCAGGAAGGTAGATTTCATTATGAAGCCCCTAGGCCTATAGGTGGCTACCATCTCTCTGTGTGATCTCTTCCTTGTGCACACAGGGAAAGAAAGTTGGAATGAGCTTTCAGGTGTCTTCTCTTTTAAGAACACTCATCCAATCAAATCAGGACCCCATGCTATGGCCTCATTTAACCTTAATTACCTTCTTATAAGGCCCTATATACAACTACAGTCATAATGGGGTTAATATGAATTTGGGGAGGAACATAATTTATATATTTTGAATATTTATTTTTATATTTTATATATTTGTAATTTATACTTTACCCACTACCTTAGGCTGTAACTTCAGAAAGTACTCTCCCAGACTCTGCTAACCATATTTTCAAGATCCTTTGCCATTTGTTCATGGTATATTCTTTTTACTCACTTTGATTAGCATGTTCCTCTTTGGCCCTTATCACCAGTTACTCGCCTAATAGCCATGGCTGGAACAAATTCATGATGGAGGCACTTGTTGTCTATAATATACTCATGAAAATAGGAATCCCAGCTCTTAACTTGGAGAAGTGGACCCATTCTTTGTGCTCAAATAATTCAGGAGGATCTAGAAATTAAAAATTAGGGGGAGGAGGTCAAACCAGAGATCTTTACACAACTTTCAAGTATGTATACTTTCCTAACCAGGACTTTGAACTTAGTGTGGCAATCCTGCCCTTTTTTGAAGTTTCACATCTTTGGAGCTCAGCTACTCTTACAGTGGAATCCTAGGCTTGATCCTCATTGTCAGATGGATAGAAAACAATCCAGCTCCAATATATCATTTCAGAATGTTTACTTTTTGGACCATCCTTGGTTCTGATAACTGATACGTGCTGGACTTCCTGGGAGTTAGATTATGAGGAATATATCACCACACAGCATTTTCTTAGGGAATATACTTAGTACAACCGTAGAAGGGAGAAAAAGAAGCCAGCCTGTGTAAAAAGGGATGCTGAGTGACAGTGCAGATCAACAGAAGCCTACATTGACCTCACAATGTACTCTGCAGCTGAGATGAATCTTCAGAAGCTTCCAAGCTGGATGAATGGACTGGATTTTTACCCTCACTTTGGCCAATCATTGATTGCAGGCTGCCTTTGGGAAGAGATATGACCTTAGACAAATTAGTTTTCTGAGACAATACACAAAGAGAGCTGACAGTCGAAGGTCACCTCTTGGCAACCTTTCCATACCTGGCAAATAGTCTTTCTTTCCTTCTTTCTTTCTTTCTTTCTTTCTTTCTTTCTTTCTTTCTTTCTTTCTTTCTTTCTTTCTTTCTTCTTTCTTTCTTTCTTTCTCTTTCTTTCTTTCTCTCTTTCTTTAAGATTTTATTTATTTATTTGACAGAGAGAAACACAGCTAGAGAAGGAACACGAGCAGGGGGAGTGAGAGAGGAGAAGCAGGCTTTCCGCCCATCAGGGAGCCTGATGCCTGGGTCTCGGTCCCAGGACTCAGGACCTTGGGATCATGACCTGAGCTGAAGGCAGACGCTGAATGATTGAGCCACCCAGACGCCCCGTGAGTCCATTTGTGAAAGGGCATGGAGGCAACAAATTATAGCATCCATCCATCACATGATGCCACTGGAAAAATATTGGAAACATGAAACCAGTTTAAGGCACATTTTAACTTCTATTTTTGGCACTAATTTCCTCTTTCTTGCTTCCTCATTCTTTCTTTGGTATTCTAGAGACATCTGTACCCATTAAGGCCATTATATAATAGACTTCATGAATAAAGATAGAGGCAAAAGGAATGCTGAGCATTCACATGAAAGAAACCTCAAAATTCTGGCTTTCCTTTTAAACGTTGCATGTAGGACTGTCAATCTCCACCTAAAAGGCTATATGGAAATGTTAGGCCACCCTTAGCCACTTGGCTAAGACTTCTTCATCTATGAAGACTCACTTCAAGTATGATCTCTCTTGAGAGTCCTCACTTATTTCTCCCTCAAATTAGCTTTTATTGATGTTCATGTATTACTTTCATAAACATAAAAAGTTGAGTTAAAAATTAGTATTTAATATTTCAGGACTAATCCTAGACAGTCCTGATGAGGAATACTTGTGAAGAATTGAGCTTTATTTTACTCTGTCCTAGAGTAAATAATCAAGGACACTTCTCCTATTAGTCAGGAAGGTAGGTAGTCATTTCTCAGAAAAGTTGGGGGAGAAGCCAGGACTGTATAAGTCTCCTATAAGAATGATAAAAGATGATTTGAGGAAGGTTCCCAGAGGGATATGGTGAACAATATTATCATTTCTCAACATCTAGCTCACCTTCTCTATAATTTTGTTGGATTCACCCCTGCTGCAGGGGAAGAACACGATTTGTTCAAGCCAATCAAGTGATACACAGTTACTTTCCTTTGTTGATTTCTCCTGAAAAAGTAATTTCTTAGCTAATTAGCATATAGCATTTCAAATCAACAAGGATTTATTCAAAAATAAGCATGTAATCTGATTTTGACCAATGAGATGTAAAGTTGGGCTAGTAAAAGGATTTCTGGGAAAGGAGATTCTACAATCTTTTTAGAGAGTTTCCAGAAGTGACTCTATTTTCTTTCTTTGGACATTGAAGTTTGTAGATATAAAATACAAATTTTTCAGTCCCTACACTCTTAGAAAACACTGACTATTCTGAAGCCATTGTAATAAGAATGCCTCAGCATCGGCTTACTCTATTAACTTAATCAAAGACAATACTTCTCACTCACTATACTTCTGAAAACTAATCAAAGACAATTCCCTGCCTCCACCACATTAGGAAGTCAAGAAAAGCCATACTCCAGAAGTTGTATTTCCAAAGTCAAACTTAACTAATGACTCACCTCTGAAAGCCCACCAATTTCTGAATTCTTTGTTTCTTAAAACATTATATAGCATTAGCTTTCCTCAGGGAGAATCTGCCTAAAATGACAGTTCTTCCTTACTTTCTTAAATAATAATTTTGTCTCAGATATTGAATGCCATCCTTTCCTTCACTGGCATCCAGGAAATGCTATAGCCATTTCTTATCTATAGAGACCAAGGATTATGAGTTCCAGTAGTTTGGGGGTGGAGTCTTTTGGATTTTCCATATAAAGTATCATGTCATCTGTGAAGTGAGAGAGTTTGACTTCTTCTTTGCCAATCTGAATACCTTTTCTTTCTTTTTGTTGTCTGATTGCTATTGCTATGACTTCTAACACTATGTTGAATAACAGTAGTGAGAGTAGGCATCTTTGTCTTGTTCCTGGTCTCAGTGGGAATGCTATCAGCTTTTCCCCATTGAGAATGATATTCACTGTGGGTTTTTCGTAGACAGATTTTATGAGGTTGAAATGTTCCTTCTATCCCTATACGTTGAAGAGTTTTAATCAGGAACAGATGCTGTATTTTGTCAAATGCTTTTTCTGCATCAAATGAGAGGATCATAGTGGTTCTTCTCTCTTCTCTTATTGATTCTGTCTCATTGATTGATTTGTGAATGTTGAACCACCATTGCATCCCAGGGATGAATCCCACCTGGTCATGGTAGATAAACTTTTTAATGTACTGTTGGATCCTATTAGCTAGGATCTTGTTGAGAATTTTGGCATTCATATTCATTAGGGATATTAGTCTGAAATTCTCTCTCTTTTTTCCTGGCTCTTGTTTTGGGGGAGGTTTTTGACCACTGCTTCAATGTCATTACCAGGTATTGGTCTATTCAGGTTGTCAATTTCTTCCTGTTTCAGTCTTGGAAGTTTATAGGTTTCCAGGAATGCATCCATTTCTTCTAAGTTGTTTAACTTATTGGCATATAACTGTTGATAATAATTTCTGATGATTGTTTCTATTTCCTTGGTGTTAGTTGTGATCTTTCCACTTCTATTCATAAATTTTTGGGTCCTCTCTTTTTTCTTTTGGATTAGTTTGGCCAGTGGTTTATTGATCTTATTAATTGTTTCAGAGAGCCAGCTTCTTGTTTCATCGATGTGTTCTACTGTATCTCTAGTTTCTGACTCATTGATCTCTGCTCTAATCTTAATTATTTCCCTTCTGGTGTGTGAGGTTGGCTTACAAAATATATTCCTCAACTATATAAAATCTATCTAAGAAAAACCCACAGCTTTCTTATTGAGATCAGGAATAGGACAAGGATGTCCACTCCAGCCACTGTTGTTCAAAATAGTGCTGGAAGTCCTAGCAACAACAATCAGAAAACAAAAAAATAAAATAAAATAAAAAAAGAAAAGAAAAGGTATTCAAATTGGCAAAGAAGAAGCCAAACTCTCTCTCTTCGCAGATGACATAATACTTTATATGGAAAACTCCAAAGACTCCACCCCCAAACTACTAGAACTCATACAGCAATTCAGTAATGTGGCAGGATACAAAATCAGTGCACAGAAATCAGTTGCGTTCTTGTACACTAACAATGAAAATATAGAAAGGGAAATTAGAGAATCGATTCCATTTACTATAGCACCAAAAACCTTAAGATACCTTGGAATAAACCTAACCAAAGAGGTAAAGTATCTCTACTTGAAGAACTACAGAGTACTCATGAAAGAAAATTGAAGAAGACACAAAAAGATGGAAAAGAATTCCATGCTCATGAATCAGAATAATAAACATTTTTAAAATATCTATATTGCCCAGAGCAATCTATACTTTCAATGACATTCCAATCAAAATTCCACCAGCATTTTTCAAAGTGCTGGAACAAACAATCCTAAAATATGTATGGAACCAGAAAAGACCCCGAATTGCTAAGGAAATGTTGAAAAAGAAAAACAAAACTGGGGGCATCATGTTACCTGATTTTAAGCTTTATTACAAGGCTGTGATCACCAAGAAGGCATGGTACTGGCACAAAGACAGACATATAGACCAATGGAACAGAGTAGAAAGTCCAGATATGGACCCTCAACTCTGTGGTCAAATCATCTTCAACAAAGCAGGAAAAAATATCTGGTGGAAAAAAGACAGTCTCTTCAATAAGTGGTTCTGGGAAAATTGGACAGCTACATATAGAAGAATGAAACTAGACCATTCTTTTACACCATACACAAAGATAAACTCAAAATGGATGAAAGACCTCAATGTGAGACAGGAATCTATCAAAATCCTAGAAGAGAACATAGGCACTAACCTCTTCAACATTGGCCACAGCAACTTCTTTCAAGATATGTCTCCAAAAGCAAGGAAAACAAAGGTGAAAATGAACTTTTGGGACTTCATCAAAGTAAAAACTTCTGCACAGCAAAGAAAACAATCAACAAAACAAAGAGGCAACCCACGGAATGGGAAAAGATATTAGCAAATGGCACTATAGACAAAGGGCTGATAAAGATCTATAAGGAAGTCCTCAAACTCAAGACCCCCCAAAAAAGATGATCACATCAAAAAATGAGCAGAAGACATGAAAAACACTTTTCCATAGAACACATACAAATGGCTAACAGACACATGAAAAAATGTTCATCATCATTAGCCATGAGGTAAATTCAAATCAAAACCACATTGAAATATCACCTTACACCAGTTAGAATGGCCAAAATTAACAGGACAGGAAATAACAAGTGTTGGAGAGGATGTGGAGAATGGGGAACCCTCTTACATTGCTGGTGGGAATGCAAGTTGGTGCAGCCACTTTGGAAAACAATCTGGGTATTCCTTAAAAAATTAAAAATAGAGCCACCCTATGACCCTGCAATTGCACTACCGGGTATTTACCCCAAATATACAGATATAGTGAAAAGAAGGGCCATATGTACCCCAATGTTCAGAACAGCAATGGTCACAATCACCAAACTGTGGAAAGAGCCAAGGTGCCCATCAACAGATGAATGGATAAAGAAGATATGCCTGTATATACAATGGAATATTATACCTCCATTAGAAAGGATAGAATACCCAACTTTTGTATCAACATGGAATGGGACTGGAGGAGATTATGCTGAGTGAAATAAGCCAAGCAGAGAAAGTCAATTATCATATGGTTTCACTTACTAGTGGAGCATAAGGAGTAATGTGGAGGGCATTAGAGAAGGAAAGGAAATGTGAACTGGGGTAAATCAGAGAGGGAGATGAAACATGAGAGACTTTGAACTCTGAAAAGCAAACTGAGGGTTTTGGAAGGGAGGGAGTGGAGGGGTGGGAGGATGGGTGAGCCAGGGGGTGGGTATTAGGAGAGCAGGTATTGTATGGAGCAGTGGGTGTGGTGCATAAACAATGAATCTTGGACACTGAAAAAATAAAATAAAATAAATAATTAAAATAAAATAAAATAAAATAAAAAGACAGAGGATTAGAACAACACAAGGAGATGTTTACAGCCAAGAGAAACAAGGAGAAATTGATTGAGTTGGAACTACTGGAGCACACTTATTTAGAAATATCTCCTTTCTTTGAATTTCCAGCTTTGTAAGCTGACAAATTCTGCCATTATTAAAGCCAGTTAAGTAGGGTTTTCTGTTACTTGAATGCTATGCCAGCTAACTGATAAAAGAAGTGATGTTTAGCTAATTCCTGAAAGATATATTGGAGCTAGTGTTTAAAGACAGATGGGGAGGGTGTTAGAAACAGAAGGAATCCAACTAGAAAGGTAAAGGAAAGAATGAAAACAATTATGCTAAAGAACTTTAAGTACTATTATTCAATATGGGTTGAAACTACAAATATATGTGGAGAACTGAAGAGAAGAGAAATTACAAAAATTTGAAATTAGAATATAATTTAAGAAAAAAAACGGCACATCCAAATCTCTTGTATTCATTCTGGGCTCTTATATTTATGTGCCCTATTGACCATCCAACTGACTATTTAATTATTCCTGATTTATTAAAACTTTTTCTTCCCCACTTCCTTTGAGTATTATATTCCTTTGTCAATAAACAACTCTGTGTTCTCTGCTACTCATGCTAGATAGCCTCTTTTTAAATCTCCCTCATTTTTCTCTGTCTCTCTCTCTCTCTTTAATTTTTAAAAGATTTATTTATTTATTTGAGAGAGAGAGGAGGGAGTGAGAGAGTGTGTGACTCAGGGGAGAAGCAGAGGGAGAGACTCTTAAGCAGACTCCCCACTGAGCACAGAGCTCAACACAGGACCTGCTCTCATGACCCATGAGATTATGACCTGAGACAAAACCAAGAGTTGAATACATAATGGACTGAGCCACACAGGTGCCCCCTTCATCTTTGTTTTAACCTATTCTCCTCACCAGTGAATTATTTTAAAGTCATATTATCTTTGTTATCTTTTTCCTTGTTATACAACAGTAATTCTGCCCTTTGTAGGGGTCCTAGAACACACTTGCATTAATATTTTTGATGTGTTAACTTTTTGGAGTATACTTCTCTTCATATTACCACAGGAAGATTTATTCCTTTCTGCCAGTCTCATCTCAAATGTCACCTCGTAGAGTTCTTTCTTGACAGCACAAACTAAAAACACATCCACCATCTAGTCAACTGTTGATGATATCCCTATTTTTATTTTCTTCCTAAAAGTGACTACAATCGGAATTTAATTTCTGTTTATTTGTTTGTTTGCTTATGATCACTCTTCTCTTTCTAGACTACAAGTTTCACAAAGGAAAGAAGCTTTCATGACTTGTCCATGACAGTATCTAAAGGCCACTTAATAGATGCCCATATGATTTTTGTTAAAATTGCCAAAACATAATAATCTAATGTGAAAATATTTTTCTCTCCCCAATTATTTTCTCCTGACATGAAAATGAAGAATGAAGACTTAAGCAAAACCAAAGATAATTCTGTCCCTTCTGTTCCTGTAATTTGAAGCTGCTGTTCTGAAATTCTGCTCAGCCTGGATTGATGATTTGACTTTCATTAACATCAGCTTGGAAGTTGAGGTTATCAACTTTGTGAAGGAGGTGCTTCGTTAGACAATGTATATGAAGAAGACCTAAAATTAGGTGTGTCGAAGGAAAGCAAAATAAAATTAACATGAAGTATATTTGCAGAGAAATAGAGATGGGGAAAAATACGAGAGTAACAGAGAAAGACAAATGGGATTTCTAATGGTTTTACAGGTTGAGTTCTAGTCCTTTGGGAAATCTAGTTGCTCCTGGTTGCCATGAAATAACCAGCTATGTTATTTAGGAAATCAAATGAGTTTTTTTCTCTCCTTTGGCCTCACAATAATTATATGATCATTGCAATGGGGATAATATTGTGCACATATTGTAGTATGTTGTTTATCTTCATAGACATGTTCACAAATAAACTTTTTTACCAATTCAGCCCTAAAGAAGGGAAATAATGTGGTTGATTAAAAAATCAGATAAGAAGCAGAAGGGGAATAACCACTCCTCCCAGACCTAGCTGACTATGAGCCTGACGAAGAGCCTGAAAGTAGGGAAAACATTATGGTGCACCTATGTCTTCACTTGCTCTCTCTTGATTAAAGTTCCAGAAGGAGGATATGTGTTACATTGCTTGTTCAAATAAAATACAAAACCAAGAAGCTTTTTGTCTCATTCACATTAGGGTCTCTGCTAGGGGACTCATCTCTGGAAGAATGACCATACTATATCACTGAAGGCCACATAAAAAATAAAATCAAAAACAGTGGTATGGAGTGTTTACTTAGAGGGATTGTCCAGAATCTCTTATCTCAAGCAATATGAAATATATCAAAGTCAATGAAGCTAGCTGTCAAGTTAGGAAGCAGAGTGAGGTTGTTCTTACTGAGGCCAACTGATCCTTAAATTGGGTTGCAGGGAGACTCCCTTGACAAGGATTAAATCTGAATTATACCCAGACCTTAGGAAAATACACAGAGCACGCCTGAAGAGGAAGAGTTCAGCTCTTCAGAGGTTGTTGCTCCCAAGAGCTTGCTTGTCATGTGGTTCTTTGCTCGCAGAGGAAACACTGAGCAGGTCAGCATGAAATATCATCTCTGTAGGGGCCAGTAAGGACCAGAGAGTAGCACTATCTAGTGAGAGTAGATTTGGGACCTATAACCTCCCATCACCATGTGCTAGGGAAAATTCCCCAGTATATGAATCTACCTGAAATAAACTGTTTAAACAGGAAAAAAAAAGTTTAAATTTGAAAGGACTATATGTCACTAGTTGTTAGGTTGAATTTTTTTTTTCTTTTTCTATTGATCCTTTGGGGGCTTTGAGGAAGGTCGAGTCTGTTCCAGATACCAAGGGAACTACATTTTCTTTGTATATGTGCATAGTAATAGCAAGTAAAGTCAGAGTAGATTATTTTTGCTGTGGTAGCAAATAGCACAGACAAATGGTTTATTTCTTACATATACAGTGTGTCTACCATGGGTCAGCAGAGGTGTTTCCTTCTCAGAGCCACTCAGGTACACTGAGGCAACCAGCATCATAAGCATTGTTGGAAGCCTGCCAGAGGGAAGAAAGAGGGTTTCTCACTGGCACTTAAATGGTCCTGCTCAGAAGTGACATTCACCACTCATTACTCATTGCTCAGCACTACTTAGTGTGTGTGTGTGTGTGTGTATGTGTGTGTGTGTGTGTGTGTGTGTGTGTTTTAAGATTTTATTTATTTATTTGACAGAGAGAGACACAACGAGAGAGGGAACACAAGCAGGGGGAGTGAGAGAGAGAGAAGCAGGCTTCCCCCGGAGCAGGAAGCCCCATGTGGAACTCCATCCCAGGACTCCGGGATCATGACCTGAGCCAAAGGCAGATGCTTAAGGACTGAGCCACCCAGGTGCCCCACTACTCACATTGTTTCACTTAATCACAGAGGGATCAGGAAGTACAACCCTACCATGTGCCTGGAATGGAGATGAATCAGAAATATTTCAGAGAAAGCACCAGTGACTATAATGAGTAACACTGATAACAGAGAAAAAAAAATCAATTATCTTGTCACTCTTTTCCATGTAAGAAACTAAGGTGGAAGAAAATCAGACGGATGTGATTTATCAGGGCGCATTTATACAAAGGTGAAACCTACAGCTGAGTAGAAGGAACTGAGCTCAATTATTCTGTTTAATGAAGTAAGGGAAATAAATACAAAGGTGAGAAAGTCTTGAGGGAGAGATTCTGAGTTTCATGCCTATGCGACTAAATGGCTTCTATGAAGAGAAGCATCTAATATTTATAACCATTAGTGCTACTGTGAGCTTATCCCCAATGTAACCCAGAACCCTACCAAGTCTGTACCACCATAAAATGCCTTTTATGAAGGTTTGTTGTTATTTGTTTATTTTGAGAAAATTAAAGGGTTGGGTTGAACATCTGTGTAGTCACAAGTGGAGGTTACAGATGGAGGGAGGGAGAATGGGAGGAAATGTAAGTTAAATTGAGAATGAAATACATACAAGGACATGAAGCCAGTGTAAATCCTGCACATTTTCACATAGGGGTGAAGGTATTGAATTAACTGCAGAATATGAGAGAGAGTATTCAGAACAATTTTGTTTAAAATTCAAAGCCGGGATCTGGATAATATTCCAATATTTTTTTCTGTTTGTGCTAGCCAGAAGTTGCAAGTCTGTTACCTGAAACCAAAGTAAAAGTGAATAAGACACTTTATAGAATACTTGGTAACTAAGAGAAATGGCGTAGATTTCCTATGTCCATAACAAAAGAAGCATGACAATTATATGAGAGAAAAATTTCAAAGTGTATTTTACACACTTAATGTTTCTCCAGTCTAATTTTGCTCCATGACCAAGTTTGTTATTTATGGTCTACCTGTACCTTGGATGAGAGGAAACTAGATCATTTTAGTTCCAAATACCTTTTAGTTTTGGACACAAGCCCTTAAATTCACAATACTCTGAATTGCCAAGAAAAAGCTACTATCAGCCTGGAAAATTATGCTCTGTAAGAAAAGAATGATATTCTTTAGCTAAATTCTTTCACACATGGAGGATTTTAATGCTTCTATTTCTCAAAAAATATTGCATGAAGCTTAAAGGAGGTATTTTTAAAGACCATCAAGATATATTATTTAATTTTCCAGATAACTCACATAAACAAACTAAAAATTATTTTCAAGACGATGTTTGTAAGAAGAAATAAATGTGGCTGTTTTGAAAATGTTCAATGAGGAATGTAATTCTGTTAGTCAGGCTTTTGACATGTGGAAGGGCCAGATGCTCACACAAATTAAACAGTCAGACAGTCTGCTTTTAACTTGCTCCCTTGGCCAACCTGTCTTCCCCAGTCCTCACGATAAAGGTACAAATGCATGTATCATAGGCACCTGCCTCCATGTGGTTTGTCTATTTACTTAAGGTATATTGTCTCATTTTCCCTATGAATGCATCACGGAGGGAGATAGCCCCTGTACCTCCTGTCAGGGCTGTGCACTCAGGCTTCACACTTGAGAAAGTGAAGCTTGTAATGTCTAAATAAGTATTCTAAGTGGGCAATTTCAGTAAATTGAATGGCAGTCAATGGACCTTTCTACTACTCCCTTCCCTTCATCTATTACCATTACTTCTATGTGGGAGGTTTTAGCTCAGGGCAGATGTTACCGAAGAGCGCATGAATGACAGAAATTTTGAACTATCTTCCTCCTACAGCCTCAAATGATTCCAGGGACCACACTCTCTGTAAGAATTTAACAAGGAAACAATGTTTTACTATGTGGAACTTTTGTAAAGAGATTTAAACTTTTAAAACATTTCAAAAGTTGCATGTAGATGTTGCGTTATAAAAAATGATCAAGTGTTAGATCAGACATTATACTATTTTTTTTTTTTACTTGAAGGAGTGTTTTTTTTTTTTTTTAAGTTTTCATTCAAATTCCAGTTAACGTACAGTGTAATATTAGTTTCAGGTGTATAATTCAGTGATTCAACACTTCTATTTGCACCCGGTGCTCATTCTCAACAAGTGCCCTCCTTTACCCCTATCCCCAGTTTCATAGCAAAGTTTAATAGCAAAGATATTTAAGACCAATGATGTTTTTGTATAGATGTATAGGCCTCATGATCATGCTAAAATTTGTAGATGTGGATGAAGACTACATAGACTTGCAAGCATTGTAAAGCTAATTACTGAATTTTATTCCTAACGCAGTATCTTTCAATTTCATATTTAATTAAAGCCATGAATAGTCTTAATTTTTCTAATTGTTTATAAAACACTTAGCATCACCAATTTATTTCACTGTTACAATTTGATAAACTGTGTATTGTGATTTTGAGCTTCCTAGGAAACAAGACAAATTTCTAAAAATCAAATGAGGTCAATTGATTTGATATTGTTAATAACTTTTTTCCTCTTAAATGAGTCATAAGCAAATTTAATAAGGTTTTAAAGAAGATCATCTTATATCTTTCACTGCAGTTACATTATGTATAATATTTTTTAATTTGTCTTGTAAAGTCTAAGACCATTGCTGTAGCTTTGCACCTTCAATTTCAAATAAGACACTGAAATCGGAAATATCAATGTACCTAAGTAACAGTACCAGAATTTTATATGCTTCCATGTTTGCTGCAGAACAATTTGAAATTTTGGGACGCCTGGGTGGCTCAGTTGGTTAAACGACTGCCCGACTCGGCTCAGGTCATGATCCTGGAGACCCTGGATCGAGCCTCACATCAGGCTCCCTACTTGGCGGGAGGCATGCTTCTCCCTCTCTCACTCGCCCTGCTTGTGTTCCCTCTCTAGCTGTGTTTCTCTCTATCAAATAAATAAATAAATAAATCTTAAGAAAAAAGAGCAGTTTGAATTTTTTTAATATTTTTATTATGTATATAGGCATAATTGGATTAACCCAATGTAACTTGGCTTTGGTTACAATAATGAGATAGGGAAAATGTTACTAGGTTTCTCTTTCTAAAGTTTCTTCCCACTTCAATATTATATACTTATATAGCTATACATATATACAAATATAAACATGCAGATATACCCACATGCATACATATGTATGTACACATGCATATATATAGTCACTTTTTAAATTCATTATTCCTTATTGTTTAATGGTCCCTTGGTTCTAGCCTGTCACCGTTAGGTCCTTTTTTCTGAGGATATGAAAAAAAAAAACAAGTAATGCCTTTTCTAATTTGTTTTGATTGTGGTTTAAAAATGTTGTTTTGTTTTCAGTTGCTAGGAGGCAAGTAAAGGTTCTTTTCGATTTTTGCTTACCTACTCTTTCCAGTTAAGAAGACATCCAAATTGTTAGAAGAGTAAGATGTGGGAGTTCTTGTCTTCATCAACTGCACCAGAAACAGTTTGAGGAAAGCAGTGTTAGATGGGCTTTGAGGTAAGAGCTTACAAATGAAATAGAGAAGCTCTGCGTCTGCCCTAGGAGAGGAGGCTGTTTAAATAACACTCACTTTGGAGCAATCTATTGGAACCAAGAGAAAAGATAGATGGAAACTTGGTAAACCAATTTGTTCCTTAAAAAAATTACCCAAGTTTAAGTTAAAAATGAGACTCTTAAAGAAAATTGCCTTTATTCCCTTGAGAAATTCAAGGTTTGCAGAAAACAACAGTCTTTGTGTCACTTGTGACATCATCTTCCCTACTTTTTCTACCACATTATATTTCTCAATTAAATATCATCTTTTTTGAGAAACAAATAATGGAACAAGTTAAGATAAAGTAGTTGGAAGTTTGAAACCAAAAAGAGTCACACCAGTATGGGTGACTGACAATATTTAATTTGATTTCAGAGTTCCCCCAGTGGAGCTCCACATTGGGCTCCCTGCTCAGGGGAAAACCTGCTTCTCCCTCTCTCACTCCCCCTGCTTGTGTTCCCTCTCTAGCTGCATTTCTCTCTGTCAAATAAATAAATAAAATCTTTTAAAAAAGAAAAGAAAAGAATTTATTTATTTTAGCGAGACAATGAGCCAGTGAAGAGAGGCAGAGGGAGAAGGAGGGGAAGGGAGAAAGAATCTGAGGCAGACTCCAACTGCACTGAGCACGGAGCCTGCCACTGGGCTCCATTCCACAGGCCACAAGCTGAGCAAAACCAAGAGCAGGATGCTTAATAGGCTGAGCTACCATGTGGATTGCTTTTAAGATCACTTAAGAATCGGGGAGCCTGGGCTGCTCAGTCATTAAGTGACTGTCTTCTGCTCAGGTCATGATCCTGGATTCATGGCATCAGGCTCCCTGCTTGGCAGGAAGCCTGCTTCTCCCTCTCTCACTCTCCCTGCTTGTGTTCCCTCTCTAGCTGTGTTTCTCTCTGTCAGATACATACAATCTTTAAAAAAAAAAAGAAAAGAAAAGAAAGATCACTTAAAAATCATGTTCAGGAAAACTCTGATCCAAAACCATGATCATTCCTTACGGATAGTAAGGTAGTATGGCAGAAAGAATTTAAGAGATACTTTGTCTAATATTCAGTTTCTGTCACTTTATTAGGATTAAATTATTAATCTCATTAACTGTCCAAGCACAGATTTGGTTTTTTCTTTTGCAAAACAATGATTGGTCCGACTGTCTCTGGGATATTCTATTTATGACATCATAATTGTTATGAGTAAGGATTGTTTCATTTATAGACACTTTGCTTTTAATAATAAAAGGTTTCAAGGTTTTATAAAATTTAATATTCAGCAATAATTCTATACTTATCTTCTGATTTTGTTTAATTCCTCTCCAATATAAAATGAAATGACAATGAAAGACAAAATAATATGAACTACATGATCCATTTATGGAAATGGATATTAACTAAAAATTTAACTTTGGACATTGCTTCAAATGAAATTCAGATTATTTTTAAAAATGTATTCCATAAAAATTGAAAAAACAAAAATGCTAACTTTGCCCCCAGAAAATCTATTTATTTAGTGCAAACTATTGAGTTTTAATAAAAATATTCATTGTACTTTATCTTACTGGTAGATTACATTGTAATGATTTTTTGCTAGTTTACATTTTTCCTATTGATAATTTAGTCTGATATTCTAAATTCTCATAAAATGCAAATTAAATCAAAGAGCAAGTCAGAAAAGGTAGTTTTCAGTACTTTCATTTTCCTCCCTTTGTCTTTTTACTATAGCGTCTGTACCCAAATAAAGTTATTTGTCTAAATCCCTTCCCACTTCCAACTTCAGGCACTCAACACCTGCCACCAAATGAAAGTACTTAGGACCAAATGACAACAATAATTCTAAAAGAAGCTTAAATTAACTTAAAAATGTAATAGAACACATTATTTATTTATTTAACATAATGGTTGTAGCAAAGGGAATTGTAAGGAAAAAAACTCTGGATTGAGCAAAGTAAAGCAAAGTGAAGAAAAACAAAACAGTTAAGTAAATTCCAAATTAAATTGGGCTAAAACAACTTGAAAATTTAAAATGATGGTGTCTTGTGTTTCATACATTATTTCAGTCATCAAGATTATTTCTAATAAACCTCTATATGTTTCTAAATATATAAACAAATTATTTTCTTGCTTCAACGGAAGGAACCAGTTTTCCACTGTTTAATTCTGTAGATTTTTTTCTTCTCTCTTAAAATCTCATCCCACAAAGTGTTGGGGAATGTGCTGTTGGTCAGACTGTGCAGGCTATTTACCCTTCTATCCCGTAATAATTCTTGCAATGCATGTGCTGTCCAAGATCAGTTTCTCAGCGTGAATAATGGGAACTATTTTAATTGTCTTCCATTTAGACCTTGAATTCTCTGCTTGATTTGCTGATCTAATTATATTATGTCTATATTCATTATGAGATAGAAGGGTTTTAGTGTGTTTCCTATTGCTAGGATTAGGAGATGACTCACATATTCCCTTAGCCCACATGACTGTTGGGCAAGATCTCTCTCTGAGAAGAGATAGTATACTCAGTATCCATACAAAGTAATATAACTGGTTTTGTGTTATGTGTATATAACATATACATATTTATATTACTATATGTATTCATATATGCCATAAGTGTATTATATATCTGTATCTATATATATATGAACTTATATTCATATTTGTATATGTATTTAACTTGTACATTGTGTATTTTGAGATATAGGACTTATGCTGGGTTTTCCCAAAAGAAACCTTGAAATAAAAATTCAAAGTCAGATAATTCATTTAGGAGATACTCTTAGGAAGTCTGAAAGAAAAAGAGGGAGAACAGAAATAGGAGCCAGAGAAAAGCTAAATATGTACATTTATTAATGGCTTATTACCGTGGTCAACTAGGACTCAATCCCATTATGGGAATTTCTGAGAAATTTCCCCCTAAATTATCTTACCAGCTAATGGGTGCCTAAGACTTTATGCAGAGACTTCCACTCTCGGCAGAGGATTGCTCTTTGCACATCTTCTCCATGGCTGACACAGTACTGTCAGCAACTGTAATTTTAGGTGAACTCAAATATATCAAGGGGGCATAAGATAAGATATCAGCAGTACTGCTACTCTTCATCCCTTGCATTTCTTAAATACTTCATGAAAATACTTCATTGCTGGTATTCCAGGATAATGGCTAGCTATACTCTCTTAAAAATCTTTAAGTATTAGTGAAGCAAACTATAGTTCTATTGATGAAACTAATCCAGACACTTTAGAGACTTAAGTTCCATTGGAAGTAATTCCTCAAAGAGATCACTGAGAATGGTAATAAAAGCCATTCCTACTTCTGTCCCATGGTTCTTAGTTGTGTGCATTCTAGCTCCTGGGCATACAATGCCATCTATTTGTCACTGACTCAATATTTATACCACATTCTGGAAGAGATTTCTCCAACTTAGCAGAGTATCTCCTCCTAGTTGTTACCTTAAATAAACCTTTGAGTTTTCATTCTAAAATTTAAGGTGTGAAGTTCTGGGTGAGGTACTATGTGGTAAGACTAGTGAGTCTTACAGGCACATAGTCATCGTTGTATCCCTATTGCTATAAAATATTTCTTGGTTCTAAGGCAATATTTTTTTAGAATACTACAACAGTGAATTTGTCAAGACTTGGATAGTAGTATTGGTGCAAAGAAGAAAAACATCTTTCTGAGTCCTGGGTGGCTCAGTCATTAATCGTCTGCCTTCGGCTTGGGTCATGATTCCAGGGTTGTGGGACTGAAACCTGCATCATGCTCCCTGATCTGCAGGAAGCCTTCTTCTCCCACTCCCATTCCCCCTGCTTCTATTCCCTTTCTTGCTAGCTATCTTTCTGTCAAATAAATACAAATCTAAACAATAACAACAACAACAAAAATATTGTCCCAGAGTAAGTTTCAGTTGCAGTAAGGATGAACCATTGTCCCCTTCATGATATAAAAGGTTTGGTGTGTACACCATGATACCTAGCGGCTGGTTCTGTGCTGTTGAAAGTTCAGATGTTCAGCACCATCTGTAACTTTTATATTATAATATCTGTAACTTTTATAGCCTTGGTAATATTGTATCCATGTCTTTGAGCTCATGCATAGCCTTGTCCCTGCCACCGTAGCTACTCTGCTTCTTGACTAATCATGCAAGCAATTGGATAACAAAGGATAGAGGCTGACTGACATCTACTGGACAAATCATCTTGTCTGTCTTGTTCCTCAGTATTTCCTCTGCAGTAGATGTTCTCTTGTGGACATTGGGATGGTACATAAAAATCTTCATACTTTAGGTTCATTCACATGGATCCATCCACATTTATCTTCACTATAACTATTTTATTAAATCTTTCAATCTTGTACATTCTAGTCCCCTAACCAACTAACCAAGCCATTTGCCATTGCTGAGCAACCTCTATATATCTTTATCTCCACCACTTCTTTCTCCCTAAAAGAATATGATAAAGTACATTGCTCAAAGTTCTTATCACTGAAAAGAATTTTCCTCATCATGTCCTTAGGGACATCTTTGAATGGAGCTATGTGTGGGAGTGCCCATTTCTGGCTTTCCCTCAGATATCAAGGTAACCCATTTGTGAACTAGACTTAGGATTTTTTTCCATTTTCTTTCGGTTGAATAGGAACATCAATAAGACCATTGGCGTGAGTTGAGGGAGACCCTATTTTGTAACAGAGAGAGGTGACAGGTTCATGTGGTCACCTGTCCAGGTAACATATTTGTGCCTTTTAGATCAAATTGGTTTTCCATTCCCATCATACAGTGGAATTCCATTATGTACATCCAAATTATGTCTTAGTGGATATGATAATATCTAGCTTATATTGCCACCTCTAGTCTCACTGCAATTGGCATTCCATAGTCACACACTCAGTCTCTACTAAGAAGAAGAAGCATACCAGGAGCTCTTTTTCATATGATGAGTAGTTTTTTCCTTGAAGTCTGGACTTCAGCTTTGTTTGGAACATGTGAGAAATTCCACATAGCATGCTTATCTACCATGAAATCCTCTTGTGCCATTGGGTTTCTGAATCAGTCCCATAATCAGAGTGCATGTACTTCATCCTAAATCTGATGAAGAACCTTCTGCCTCTGGAGTCACTTGATACATGACTTGAAAAAATATTACAGAAAATGTAATATGCCACCTCCAAAACTCAAAAAGAACCACCACATATCTTTTTCATTGTGGTAAGACTGTAATAACTTGTATTTTACCATAAAGTGAACGTCCTCTCATTGTTAAAATGATTGGACCTCTAAAAATTTCACTGATGGTATAGGACTCTGATCATAGTAGGGTTTCTCTCTTACTCTCTGGAATGTGTGTGTGTTACCAGGGAATCTGTTCTGTTTCTGATAATTCCTGTTAATCAAGTCCAATGAGTATAAAGTCATCAATATGGTGTACAAGTGAGATGTACTACAAAGAATCAATATGATTATTATTTTTATAGAGAATAGGGGAGTTAAAATAGACCTAGAAAAGATAGTGAACATGGTTTGATTTATTTCTCAAGTGAAGATGGACATCCTTCCTGATGGAAAAATAATATTTTCTAGATTTCCAGTTTGGCAAACTATGGCCCATGGACCCCAAATCTATTTTTATAAATTATGTATTATTGGAACATAGTCACATCCATTTATTTACATGTTATGCATGATTGCTTTTGCTGCAATGACAAAGTTGAGTGACATAGAACATATGGCCTGTAAGTCTAAAATTTTTACTGAGTTGCCCTTTATGAAGAAATATTGCTGATTCCAGTTCTAGATCAAGAGCTGCATGACCAGTGCCAGAAGCAGTGTTGACCTCTGGCAGAGGACACTACCATGTACGGCATGACAGCTGCAACTTGTCTACTGTTTTCTTAAATTAATGCTAATTTATTATAATCTCCATGATCTACTTTTTTTTTCAAATCTTGTGTGATAAATGGGAATAGAGTGGGAACTTTAATCTTACTACTTGGAACCAATTCTACCCAAGGTTCACTATTGTCTCTGACTTACTGTTATGGCCAGTGGGGATAGTTTCAGGGCTTTTGACTTGGTCTTTTGTACTATGACCCCTTTCCCACTGGTTGGAGAGGTTTTGATAAACATATCCATCTCAATTACATGCACTGAGACCGGGAAGCAGACACAGAATGGGTCCACAAACTAATGGGACCCTTTGTCAAATGAAAGAAACTAAGACCTCACTTTTCTCTGGCACTCCTAAGTCCCCACAGTAATAGGAGAACAGTGATGACATTTGTTTTAGCTAAAAGTCTATTATCTTTAGGTAATTCTCTTTTCCATTCTTATTTGCCCCAATAAATAACCAGGTATGGGATATATTTACTGCATATACTTGTGGTTGAATTTTATGGACCCTCCTCAGTGGAACTCAAGTTTCTAACTTATTTGTGGACCCTGGATCTGAGATTGGAATGAGTTCTGAAAATTGGTAAAAAGTTTGTGTTTTGGGATGCCTGGGTGGCTCAGTCAGTTAAGCGTCTGCCTTCAGCTCAGGTAGTGATCTCAGGGTCTTGGGACTGAGTCCCACATCAGGCTCTCTGCTTGCTCTCCGCCTGCTTCTCTCTCTGCCTGCTTGTGCTCTCTCTCTCTCTCTCTGAAAAATGAATCAATAAAATATTTTTTTAAAAAGTTTGTGTTTTTCTATTGTGGGGTCTGACTTTAACCTTCTCTGCTTCACATTCTTGAATTATTTTTGTTGTTGTTAAAAGCCAAATAGTATCTTTATTGAACAGCTCCTCAACCATGTTGCATTCAGGAACTTATATCCACTGTTATAAATTCTGCAAGGTTAGGATCTTAATTACTACCTAGACACTGTTGCTTATTATAAAATAAAGTCCCCCTTACCTCTGACACTACCTGGTCCCTGCTATCCTAGAATACTATTATCCACACAATGGATACAGCCCATCCTATGCATCCCAGTTTCATGACAACATCCCATACCATTAAGACTTCCTGCAGAGAACAGCCACCATTTTCTCAATTGTGTCACTGTCTACTTCTTTGGTATATTCTCTGCTTCTTTAGTGAAGGGAGTGTCCTCTGGGTCCTCCCAGAGAACATACCCAGCTACTGGGATATCTTATATTAGGTAATAAATCCATTAAAACATGCTTAACTTTCTGAGCCACTGGATCTCTACCTCAGTAATCTCTCAAAGCTGTTCCAGCATTCCAACTAATTTGTCACCATAATCATGTCCAAGATTCTGAGAGCCATCTCAGCAAACTGACAAAACTAGCTCTAAGCTCAAAAATTTACTAAGTTTTGTAGTAAATTTAATACTGAGTCATTGGAGATTCAGAAGAATATCCCTGTATCAGTAATTCTTTCTGTAACCAGTCTTATAGTCCACCAACCTGTAGGTCTTAATACCCTCAAGATTCTCTCCCATATAGACTCTTCTTATTCCTGCTAACACATATCTACCAGGTCTTGCAGCTCTCTTGGTAAATAAGCTGCTTCCTCCATAGATGAGAGACAATGCAGGGAGGAAGGGAAAAAAATTGATGAGGCCAAATATTGTCATGAGGCATATAGCTCAGGTGAAGCCTTTGCTTAATCTCCAGCCAGTGGCAAAATGACCCGCTTCTATGCAGCAAGGTCAGGGAATCAGGATTCTCAGGCAGCCCAGAGAGCATAGGAAAACAGGTTTCAAGCTTCTTAAGATTTCAACTAAACGCTCACATCCTAGTCTCAATGTCTCACTTCTTCTCTGTCAGGGCCCAGAGTTTAGCATAGGTGACATGCTGACGGTGTGTATTCAGTCTTCTTTGTATCTCCAAGATATTTATGATCAAATTCTGCACAAAAATGATCAGTTCAATGTGTCCCCAAGCTGCTTAAAAGTATCATCAAATGATGCTAGAAGATAATTGGCTGGCTCCAGCTTATCATTCTATATAAACGTTTCTAGGGCAGATAACTCAATAATCCCTAGAGTTACTTTTGCCCTCACATCATTAGGTGCTAGAGCTTGCCGAAACTAGTATTCCTCCTTCCATATTTATTTCACCCTAATACAGGAGAAATGAGAGTTTTAATAATTATGATGATATAGCATTACTAGGTAGCTCCCAGAAATGTGCTCCCTATTGTCCTCTAACTAGCAAATGAACCAATTCCTGAATCTTATTTTCAGAAGCTACTTTGGATATGAAGGCTCGGTTTTGTTCCTTTAAAAGCAGACCTAAAATAAAGACTGGGTTTTAAGTATTTTCTATGGAATATGTCTTCAGAAAGCACAAGTGGAGAAATGTGGACAGTGAATTAAGGAAAGATGAAAAGGGAATAATGAAGTATATTATTAAGTGGCTTACCATTGTAGGAAGCTGGGGTTGAATATCACAGGGAACATTTTGAGAAAGAGATATCACATTTTCCTACCAATGCAGAGACTGTGGCATTTATTCATTGCCCCCCTTCTGCCATTGTTCAAAGAGCACTCCCAGGAGATAATTCCTGAATGAAGTGGAACAATCTTTTGTGGTGCCAAAGAAAGCCTAAGGAACAGAAGGGGTGGGGTTAGGCATTTAAGGTGAAAAGCTGTTGCTGAGCTGGAGTTACAGAGCAGATAAACATGAAAGGATGTTGTAATATGAGGTGACCCATCAACAATGTCTACTCTACCTATTTATTGAAATGATGGTGCCTCCGCTCAAAGCTTTTTTGCAAATCTTCATTTGCAGTTGCCTTTAGTGTGTTCAGTCTTTGGAACAGCTTTGCTCAAGGGACCAGAAAATGACTCAAACCAGACTAGGAGGAATGAATCTCACTATACCAGAGTTTAAGAACTGACAATGGTAATTGATAAGACTCATCTACTGGTATGCAGGTTTTTCCCCAAAGGCATTTTTTAAGGTCATTAGTTTAAAGTGACCAAGTGACCAGTATTGCCTGGGTTGGTTTTGTTTTGTTTTTGTTTTTGTTTTTGTTTTTTTGGTGTCAGGGATAGTTAACTCACTTTTACTCTGGTGAGCAATTGTCTTCTTCATTGTGGAAGCTTTTAAGCTGAAAGTTTGTAAGTGAAGGAATTTATCTACCTACCTCTTTGGCATGCTTTTCACCTATGAAGTGGACCTTCAAGACTTACTGTGAATAAAAAAAAGGAGGGAGGGAAGCTAAAATCCCTGGAGTATTTCTTATCTAAAAGAAGGACTGACTGAGGAAAGTAGGAAAAAGTACAAACCACAGATGATAAATATTCTGCACAAAAGGTAAAACAGATAAAGGTGGGGCGCCCGGGTGGCTCAATTGGTTAAGCGACTGCCTTTTGCTCATGTCATGGTCCCGGGGTCCTGGGATGGAGTTCAGCATTGGGCTCCCTGCTCAGCAAGGAGACTGCTTCTCTCTTTCCCTCTGTTCTTCTCCCCTGCTCATGCTCTGTCTCTCACTTGCTCTCTCTCAATTAAATAGTCTTTTTGAAAAAATGTAAAATAGATAATAAACCAGTAAAACAAATATAAAGCTTAGATATTTTTCTGATTCTCTTTATTTCCTCCTACCATTTTGTATGAAAATGAAATTTTGTCAAACTTTTTTAAACTCACACCACTACAATTATCACTGAATTGTTCATTATAGGTGGAGAGACTACGTTTGAAAATTTTTTCTTGTCTCTTAAATGTCACTTACTTGAAATGCAATTTCCAGAGTTGCTTGGATGAGGGAATAATGTACGAGACCATCACTGACCCAAGCATTTACTGTCATGTTGTTCACAATAATTTCCCAGCTAAATGCTCTGTTATGATTTCCCCTGAATTAAATACAACCTCTTCAGAGCAGCGAAAATTATATTCCTCAAATAACTCTCAGGTTGGGAACCTCCTTTAACTTCCAATTGCTTCTTCCTCCAATATAAACCTATAACGTGTGCACATTAGTATCTTCTATTACCAATGCATCTTTCCAAATCTGATTTCATTGTGAGTTTTTAATTGATGAACCATTAAAATCCATGCTTCTCTGATTCAGAGTTCCATAAACTTTTCTTTTATTTTAATTATTAGATTTTTTTTTATTTATTTGAGAGAGAGAGAGAGAGAGAGAGCAAGCAAGGGGTGGAAAGAGACTCCTCAGTGAGCATGGAGCTAGTCGTGGGGCTCAGTCATAAAACCTCTCATGACCTGAGCTGAAATTAAGAGTCAGAGGCTCAACCCACTGAACCACCCAGGTACTCCTTCCATAAACTTTTTAAAGTAAAGAAATTTATCTTCCACAAGAGTTCATAATGATATCTCCATTCTAGGTTATGTGAGTTTCCCTATTTTTTTCTTACGACTCTTAGACAAAATCTCCTCCCACTTTCCAAAGTCTTTTTCCTTCACTCTGTTTATATAAATTACATAGTCGCTAAAATACAAATAAAGTGGATTTTTTTAAAGAAAGCCTTCTCAGATGAAGTAATTTTGTGGTGATATTGCCTTTATTGAACCTCAAAGCTTTTGGAAATGCCTTTCTGACATCAACTTTGTGGCTGCCTTGAGTTGCTCTTAAACTCTTGTTTTTTTGTTTCTTTTTGTTTTGTTTTGTTTTTTAAATTTTCATGCCTTAGTGCCCTAGTCAACAAATTCAATGATATTAAATCACTGATATGAGCCAGGTAACTTCACATATATTTTTATTTAATTCTCACAAAATACACATGAAATATGTATAATTACTTTTATCTTACAAGGAAATAAAGTTTCAGTGACAGAATAATTTCCCCAAGCTATGCAACTGATTAATTTCACAACATGTGATTCTCAGACCTGTGACTCTAACTATAGCATGTTCTTCTTATCTGATCTCTACCATTTATTTCTTAATAGATTTTAAGTTACTAAAAAATGAGTCTATGTCTTATGCATTTTTATGGTTCACTGCACTTTGTCAAGTGCCTTGCAAACAACAGAAGCAAATACATGCTTGGTTGGTTGGTAAATTGATCATGTGGCTCTCCTTCCTGGAATATCCACATTTTGGCCAACCCCTAGTTAAAATCCTATGCATCAGCCAAAACAAACAAACAAACAACAACAAAAAAAACCCACCATATTTTACCTGATTTATTAGACTATGGCACTATACTACAGTTCTCTGAGTCTCTCTTCTCCCAATATACTCTTAGGTACTTGATCATATGAGATCTTATTCCCTGCTTCATCTTTCATATGTCAAATATTTTATGTTTGTTATTCAATCACTTTTACAATGTCCTGTCAAAGATACTTAATATCTAGAAGAATCAGTGACACAACTTTTTGTTCTTCAAGATTTTCTCTTTAGTCTTTGATTTTCTGCAGTTTAACCAGGATATCCCTTGAGGGTTTTTGTTTTTTATTTTGTCATTTTTGTTTTTTGTTGGTGTTATATTTGTATTTCTTGTGCTAGGTGGTTTCTGTGCTTCCTGGATCTGTGGTTTAGTAACTGTCATTAATTTTGGAAAACGCTGTCATTATTTCTTCAAATATGTGATGTATTCCTTTCTGTTTTCTTCTCCTAGGATTTCCATTACAATTTTTGGAAATTCTATTCCATCTTTTTCATTCTTTTTTCTCTTCACATTTCAGCTTTGGAACTTTCTACTGACATGTCTTCAAGTTCTTTGATTCTTTCCTTGGCCATGTCCAGGCTACTCTTCAACTATACTTTTTATTTTTATTTTTAACAATATCTTTGATTAGTAACACTTCCTTTTGGTTCTTGGAGATGCCATCACTCTGTTCCTATTCCAATCTGTTCTTGCATGTTGTCTATACTTTCCATTTAAATCCTTAACCTATTAATCATAGTTATTTTAAATTACTTGTCTGATAATTTTAAAATCTCTACTATTTATGAATCTGATTCTCCAGCTTAATTTATCTTATCACATTCTGACTTTTGCCTTTTAGCCTGCCTTGTAATTTTTTGTTGAACCCAGACATGATGTGCCAGGTAAAAGGAACTGATGCAGATAGATCTTCAACGTGAAGTTTCATGGTTATCTGACTGGAAGTTAGGTTATTTTTACTGTTGGCAGTCCCTTTGCTGTCAGAAGCTTAGCTTTTCTCTTGTATCACCCTTTTTGTTTCTCCTATTGTTTCCAGGTGTCCCTAGAGATTTAAGTTAAACCTGAAGCTTGCAGTTCTTTTATCTGTAACTCCCTATTATTTCACAGGAAATCTGTTGAGTCATTGGGGTAAAATATGGAGCTCCTCTAAGCCTGGACCCCTTTGGAGTTTTTTCTTAACGCTCAAGCTAGTCTACACTGAACTTGAAACAACCAATTAAACCAATTATAGTTCAATACATTCCTAGTGATACTGGTTCAGCTGTGGGCCTCTGCTTCTGGGCATCTGTTCCTGGTAAGTTGTCATTTTCCGTATCCATCTGTCTAGTTTTTCAGGGTAATGGTTTGTCCTGTGACTTCATTTCTGCTGAATCTAAAAAGAGTTGTGATTTTCAGTTTATTCAGCTGGTTTCTTGTTGCAAGGGTGAAAGTGATGACTTCCAAACTTTATATGTGTCAGAATGGGAAGCAGATGTCTTATTTATAAGTGTTTTGCTAAGTTATTATTGTATCTTTATTGCTTTCTCCTTCACCTGTGATGTCTCTAGAGCAGCCAAGACTGAAATAATACTTGTATCAAATAATCTCACAGAAATGAGAACTGTTGAGAAAGAAAAGAGAAAGGAAAAAGAGGTCAAGCTTAGAAAAAAACAACAGTAACAAACTGAACATTCTCATTCTATTTAATTTGTTAAATTCTATCTTCAGGATGATGAGCTTATGATAAAACATCTAAAATCTTCAACAAATTTCGAAATACAACCGAAAACCTAGAGACTCTGCTCTCAAGAACTTTGTTTAAAGTTAGTTCACAGAGTAGAACAATGAATATGTTTTTGCCCATTTTAATTAAATAAGGAAAGTCTGCATTTTTAGTATCATAATGACACATGCCTTACTTAATCACACAATTACTCTCATAAAAAAATAGCCTTCAATTTATGGTACTTCTCTGTATTTTGGATACTTTTTGGAATAACAATAGCAAATAAACAAATAAATTGAATTGTTTTTTTTTCTTTGTTCTTTTTTTTTTTTTAACATTTTTTATTTGACTGAGAGAAACACAGCCAGAGAGGAAACATAAGCAGGGGGAGTGAGAGAGGGAGAAGCAGGCTTCCCGCCGAGCAGGGAGCCCGATGTGGGACTTGATCCTCGGTGTCTGGGATCATGACCTGAGCTGAGGCAGTCGCTTAACCAACTGAGCCACCCAGGCGCCCCAAATTGGGTTTTTTGAACAAAATAAGAGAAAAATATGTGTTTTGATTTTGCATTTTCTTAATGCAAAACAAAATGTCAAAACAATTGTAAATGTTATCATACTTGATGCTAGCATTTCTTTCACCCACATCATCTTTAAGGATGACAGTCTGCTTCTGACAAATTCCCCTCTACATCCGTAAATATGATCACTGTTTAAGAAATTGAAAGAGGACGGGTGCCTGGGTGGCTCAGTTGGTTAAGCGACTGCCTTTGGCTCAGGTCATGATCCGGGAGACCCAGGATCGAGCCTCACATCGGGCTTCCTGCTCGGGGAGAAGCCTGCTTCTCCCTCTCTCACTCCCCCTGCTTGTGTTCTCTCTCTCGATGTGTTTCTCTCTTTCAAATAAATAAATAAAATCTTAAAAAAAAAAAAAGACATTGAAAGAGGAGAGTAAAATCAACCAGAGAACTGGCATAGTCCTCTACTAGGGAGAAGTTAATAGCTATATGTGGGAAATTTTTCTTAGAAAAAAACTTATAACGCAATAAATGATTTATATAACTACAAATGAAAATTTTAAAATATAAGCCATAATGAAAAGAAATATGTAAAAATATCTGAATGAAAGAAAATAAATTTATTTAGCCCACCTAGGTTGTTTGGGGAATCTTCTGGACCAATTGTAAAGCTCCTATAAGCAGTTCAGTCTTTCTCAGACCATGTTTCATGCACAGCCCTGCTGTTCACGTTCTCAAAACACACCCTGATTCTATTCTTTTGTCCTAAATGTCATTCATTGTATTTGCAGTGTTTGACACTGTGAACATTTTTCTCCTCTTTTCTTCAGTCCCTTGAGGACCAGGCACAGACTTCACTATTTCTATATATCACATTCTTTTCACCTCCATCTGACAACTGAGTTTTGTTCCACACATATCCTAGCAAAAGGGAAGGTTAATAAAGTCATGAAGTTGCAATTTTGTTTTAAAGTCTATTTCCACAATGTAAAAACACTAGCTACTCATTTTTTTTTATTTATCATATATTTTTGGCTTAGATGGCATTTATATCTCTACAGATGAAGTTAAAAAATGTTCTCAAAAGAAGTAGGGGC
The DNA here is from genome assembly GCA_004023965.1 of Spilogale gracilis. Classification (NCBI taxonomy): domain Eukaryota; kingdom Metazoa; phylum Chordata; class Mammalia; order Carnivora; family Mephitidae; genus Spilogale; species Spilogale gracilis. Next base: position 51,131 of record PITA01011993.1, read on the forward strand.
ACCTGGGTGGCTCAGTTGGTTGGGCGACTGCTTTCAGCTCAGGTCATGATCCTGGAGACCCGGGATCAAGCCCCACATCGGCTCCCTGCTCGACGGGAGGCCTGCTTCTCCCTCTCTCGCTCCCCCTGCTTGTGTTCCCTCTGTGGCTGTGTTTCTCTCTGTCAAATAATAAATAAAATCTTTAAAAAAAAAAAAAAAGAAGTTATTTTAACCTTTTATTTTTTTACTTTTTATTTCTTAATGATTTTATTTATTTATTTGACAGAGAGAAACAGAGCTAGAGAGGAAACATAAGCAGAGTGAGTGAAAGAGGGAGAAGCAGGCTTCCTGCTGAGCAGGGAGCCCAATATGGGGCTTGATCCCCGGATTCTGGGATCATGACCTGAGCTGAAGGCAGATGCTTAACAACTGAACCACCCAGGTGCCCCTATTTTAAGCTTTTAAAAGGAACATGTGATATAGGTTAGATACCACTTTATCAACTTTTTGAGCTAAAGAGAAATAATCTGGAATGAAATACAACTAATCATACTTTCTACTGGTATGATTAGTGTTCATGGCCATTTTGATAGTGTCAAAACTTTAGGAAAAAAAAAAAACAAAACAAGCAGTTTCCTAACATGTGGGGGAAAATATTATGTGTGCAGTATTTGAAGCATTCCCAGCCTTCACCACTGAAGGAAAGTAGAAACCAGAGATGTTATCTGTTTATTTCATGTTTTCATGGATTTCAGGGGATTATAAAACATAATAAAATATGTTTTTTTGAAGTGTGCGTTGGTAACTTATGTTTTAAGCTATTGTTAACAAGCTAAGGCAACTTGATGACTTTTTCCCCGAACAGTGTATGATGCACTAAAGGACTTTTATAATGGGAGAAAAAAAGAAACTCACATAAAGAAAGATAAAGGAAAAAAGACTTTCAAATATACTGAAAACAAAGAATAAAATATCTGTGAAGTAGAAACCAGGAACAACTATTCCTGTATCAAAGCTCTCTGGCATAGAAGTAAGGAATATAAATGGTACTCATTACATTGTCTGCCAATCTGAAATAAAACACCCTAATGGAAGATCCACCATAGCAGGCCAACGCGCAGCCCTCTGGGATCTGGCCTGGCTGGAATGAATGCCACACTAAACAACATTTAATAAGCCATATCAATTTCTCCATGAAAACTTCTTCCTGAAATAGAAACAGCACCTCTCTTTCAGCATATGTTAAAGGACTACACTTACAAATTTATACTTTTACCAGCACCATGTGGAGGCTTCCATTGTTTTTTACCTACATATTTTCACTGGTTTTCATTTTTAGCCATACTTCTGGTGGATAAATACGTGCATGGGCACACACACACACGTTGCACGTATATGCCATTGTATTTTAAATTTGCATTTTGCTGATGACCAAAGATGCTGAACACTTTTTTATGTCTATTTGCTATTTGGCTGCTATCGTGTACATGCTGCTTTCCTTTTTTTATACTGGGTTTTCAGTCTTATGAAGCGATAGACTTTCTTTTCTTTTAAAAAATATATATCCTGGGTGTTAGTTCTTTATCCTTTATGTATCAAAAGTCATTTTCTTTTCCTTTGACTTGTCTTTCACTCTCTTAGGGTGTAACAGAATCTTAATTTTAATGTTCACAAATATATCAATCTTAGAGTCAATCTTTTTTTGCCATATTTAAAATGTATTTCCCTATCCTAAGACGATGAGGGTATTCTACTGTTTTATCGTCCAGTAGCTCTATTGTTTGTTTTATTATTTTACCTGTCATATCTAAATGGACTATGTGGAGTAGAAGTTTATTTAAGGTTGAATGTTGGACCAAACTGTTATTTTTAATGCATATTCACTGAAAAGACCACTTAAGGTCTTTTTAGTCTTTACTGTTGTGCTGCTTATATGTACTTCTTTTAATACTTCAGTTAGTGGACTTCAGAGGCCACTGTTTTAATACTTCACTTATTATATTTTTTAATAAGTTAATGTCCGGTAAGAATGTCCACCCAACTTGTTTTCTTCAAGAGTGTATCGCCTCTTATATTGAAGCTGTATCAAAAACTTTCTTAAATTCACTTATAAATAATAATTGACCTATATTTATTCAAAAGGTGTATAATGATATTTTGCTATGACTATTATTCGTCTGTAGCTCTTTTACTCAGTCACTGTATTTTATTTTTTTGAAGCAATGTTATTAAAAACATAAAAAGTTATCATACTGATTAATTATAACTCTCATTAATTAGGAAATCTCTCTATATTCTAATTTTTTTCCTTAAGATTTATTTTATGAAATAGCAATATAGCTAGTACATCTTTGGGATAATTTTTGTCAGTTGTTTTTTCTCAGCTTTCTATATTTTACCTTTTGTCCTTTATGTTTAAGGACATAAACATAAACATGTCCTTTATGTTTAAGGACCTTTTGTCTCTTAAAAACAACATATGTTTACTTTTAAAATAATTCTAATCTAGCAAACTTAATTGCAATATTTAATTTATTCACTTATTTATTTACTTATTTAACATAATTACTGATATATTTGGGCTTAAACTTCCGATGTTACTATGTGCTTTTTACTTTTACTGCCTTGTTTTATATTTTCTTTTAGCTTTTCAGCTTTTTGTTTGAAATATATATCTATTTTAACAATTTTGTTTTCTCTTCTTCTACCATAGTTATTAGATATTCCTTCACCATTTTAAAGATTTTATTTATTTATTTTAGAGAAAGAGAGAGAGAAAGCATGAGCAGGGAAGGGGAAGAAGGAGAGGGAGATTGAGAATCCCATGCAGACTCACGACCCTGAGATCATGACTTGAGCTGAAATCAGGACACTTAAACAATTGAGCCATCCAGCTGCCCTTCCTTTACCATTTTAACAGTGAGTGGGCTACCTATATAATATTTCATACCCAGAAGCATATATGCTACTCTAAGTGATGCTCTTTTAATTCTCTGTGTAATTTAAAGCTTAAAATAAATGATTACTATAGGTTGTACTGTCAATATTGATTTATATTTACTTATTTACTATTTGCTTTGCTTTGGATTCCTATGAACATCTCCGATGGTGCCAGTTATTGATTCATTGCCTTCCAGCTCCAAAACTACTCACTGTTGCCTATTCTGAGATCACAAGGCCAAACTCTGGAATTATCTTTGCAGCTGACATCTTGTCGAAGCATGGAAGAGGTAGCGGGGAATGGAGATGTTCTCTTCTGGGTTCCAAAATGACTTCATGGCCGGCAGTCTGCATGGTGCAGTGTTTCTCTGGTACTAGGTTCCTGCTGCGCACATAGCTTCTCCAGCACCCTCTCCTGTGCACACCCAAGCTGTCAGTGCCCAGCCCCCGCACTCCACTGGGTGACTTCACAGGGAAGTGCTGCTGGAAAGCCACCTCTTCATTAATGAGCTGCCACCTGTCTGATGGCTTTGCATGGAGTTCTTGGGTGTGACACCTCTGTCTGAATCCCTCAGCTTACCTGATGGTGGATTTCTAGCCAGCAGCACTACACATTACAGCATTGCTGTTTCATGTGCTAAAGCTGCACCCTCTTCAGGGAGGCCTTGATCTCCGTATGGGAAAAGGGGTCTTTTAGCATTGTGGCTGCTCCTTATATCTGCTCTTTCTGCTTTTTAAGACTTCTCTTTCCTTCTCAGCCAACTCTTCATTGCCTCAATCCCCTATTGCAATTACTTATTATTTAGACTAAATGTTTTCTATTCAAATGATTGTGTAATTTCTGTGTCTTGGAACTGGTTAATACACTGACTTTCTATCTGGGACTTTTTTTTTTTTTAAACAGAGTTTGTTTTTTTGTAGCAGTTGTAGGCTAACAGCAAAATTGAAAAGAAAGTACAGGGAGTTAGCATATACTGCCCCCTCCCACATACACACCCTCCTCAATTAACATCCCACACCAGTATGTTTGTTAAAATGGGTGAACCAACACTGATACATCATTATAACTTGAAGTCAATAATTTACATCAGGGTTGGCCTTTGTTGCTGTATGGTCTATGAGTTTTGACAAATATATAATGGCATGTATCCACATTTATAGTATCATACAAAATAGTTTAACTGCCCTAAAACTTCCCAAACCCCTTGCAACCATTGATCTTTTTACTCTCTCCATAGTTTTGCCTTTACCAGAATGTCATACAGTTGAAATAAAATAGAATACAGCCTTTTCAGAATGGCTTCTTTCACCTAACAATAAGCATTTAAGGTTCCTCCATGCATTTTTGTAGTTTGAAAGTTCAGACCTTTTTAGTACTAAATAAAATTCCATTGTTTCCATTGTCTGGATATACCACAGTTTATTTATCTATTTACCTACTGTTCTATAAATATATGTGTGTAAGTTTATGTGTGGACATAAGTTTTCGATTCCTTTTGGTAAATACCAAGGAGTGTAATTTCTGGATAGTAGGTAAGAGCACATCTAGTTATATAAGAAAAGGTAAAACTCTGTCTTCCAAAGAGGCTGTACCATTTTTCATTCCCACCAATAATGATGTTTTTGCTTGTTGTTGAAGTTTTAAAGATTTTTTTTCTTTGTTTTTCATTTTCAACAGTTCTACTATAGCATGATTGGGTTAATTTTGTAATAATCTTAGCTTGAGATATATAGGACTATTAACTCCTCTAGCTTTGGAAAATTCTCAGTTGTTACCCCTTCAAATATTTTGTCTTTCCTATTTACTCTGTCCTTTTTTCCTAGTACTTTAATTAAAATAAGCATTAGAACATTTTACTCCATTCTTCAGTTTCTTAATTGTTTTCTGAAATTGCTAATTATTTTTGTCTCTTCAACTTTCAATCTGGGTATTTTCTTGTGACTCACCTTTCAGGTTAGTAATTTTGTCTTTATCTGTGTTTAATTTGCTGTTAAATCAACCCATTAATGTTCACTTTTTTCCCCATTCATTTTTTCAGTCCTAGAATTCTTGTTTGATATTTTTTGTAACTCTCAATTTTCTGCCCATATATATATATATATATATATAAATATAAATATATATATATATATATATATTTTTTTTTTTTACTCTTTGGAGCATGTTGAAGATAGTCACTAAATCATCATATAGTGTCTCAGTTTTTGGTGGTGTTTTTTGATCTATTTCTATGGCCTTATTTCCTATTTATTCATCCTTTTATTATCTTAACAAATCCTCTTATTTTGAATTGAGTTATGGAAAGTTTATGTCAAAACTTGTCAAAATAGTTTGAGAGTTAAGATGATGTTATCTGCCCCTAGAGAAGATTTATTTTTGCTTCTGATCTGAAGCTAAAGGACTGGTCACCTCAGTTGTTCTTAACTCAGTTTTTTGGATTGAGGCCTCTAGAAAGTAGTGGTCACGTTATTCCTAGATCGACCTTCACCTTTACTGTTGGGTATAAGCCTTTAGGGTGCAAACTCTGTGAGATTGGTTTTATGAAGCATTTCCTCCTTTAGTGCCCTAGATTCCATTTCTGTACAGCTCCTTAAAAATGCCTCTTAACTATTTGAAAATCATACCAGGCTTGAAGTTCATATAGGAAAAGATCCCAAAATGTTGAATTTATCCTTTCTGGGATTTCTTCTTTTCATGGAGCTCAGTCACATAATTTTTTACTGCCTTTTGAGGCTTTCCCATGACTTAAGGAAGATGCTTTCTATACTTCTATCTTTTCTAAATGTTTTCAGAAGTTTTCTGAATTGCCTTGTCCACCATTATTGTACAGTGGACATATTTTGCTTTCTAAGAATAATTTTTAAAAATTCTAGAGGTAAAAAAGCAAAAAGGAAAATATTCAAAAGAGTAAAAATGAGATTGGCCTCAGAGTTCTCTTTGACAAGGTTAAAGTCTAGCAGATTTTAACATCTCTGTAGAATTAAATATGAGTAAATAAATGTAAATATGCTTATAAAATTTTAAAAGAAAAAATTTTAAAACCTTAAAATACAATTACTTGAATGAAGAAAATGAGAAATTAAATGATGTCTACATCTCAAACTATTTTTGCACAGAAAATAGATCACTTTCTATATTTTAGAAGGCTTGTATTATAGGTAAAGCAGAAACAAAAAGTAGAAAGAATTGAAATGGGACTAATCCAAATAATAATATCTTGGGGTGCCTGGGTGGCTCAGTGTTTAAGTGTCTGTCTTCGGCTCAGGTCAAAATCCCGGAGTTCTGGGATTGAGCCCCACATCGGGCTCCCTGCTTGGCAGGAAGCCTGCTTCTCCCTTTCTCACTTCCCCTGCTTGTGTTCCTTCTCTAGCTGTGTTTCTGTCTGTCAAATAAATAAATAAAATCTTAAAAAATAAACCAAACAAAAAAAACCGAATTATTTTACTTTATACTCTATTATTATAAAACAAAGATTTTCAAGATTGGTGAACAGAAAACAATATTTGCGCCTGTGCTTAAAAATACATATATACCCAAAACCAAATAGAAAGAAATTTTAACAATTAAAAGATGGGCAAAATGTACATTAGGTTTGGTAAAAGTTTGCAATTCAAATGTGAATACTAGGCATCACTTAAGATATTAAAATTATTTAAAGCTCTAAAAGACTTTGAATGAAGAAAGAACATGATTTTAAGTTTATAGTAAGTATATTCAGCAACAGAGATATAACTCTGCTCACTATTTTGCATGAAATAAAAAAGAATCCACTGTTTTTTAGAAACATTATCATGCGATGTAAGGAGATGGGGTCTTCTCGAACTTGAGATGAGGAGGAACTAGTAAATATTGCTATAACAACCCAATTATTTTTCTCAGGTATCTGATTCTTTCGCCGTTCTCTCCCAACTCAATTTTCTCATCTATAAAACGTGTACTCCTTTTAAGGTTCTTGGGATATCAGAAATACAGATACATAAATTATGTAGTGTAATTCCTGATACACAACAGATGCTCAAATGATCATGTTACTACTATCATTATTACTGGAATTGTAATAGTATTTACTCAGCACTTAATATTATGTTGCCTTTAGGCAAATCACTATTATCTAATATTTATAATTATTCTTGTTTTTAAAATATAATTATGTTTATAATTTTACTTGTATGTCAATCATCAAAGAGATTCATTCTTAAAACTTTATATTTATTTAAACATTCTTTTCTGAGATACTCTATTACATAATGATTATCCATATTTATCAGGAGAGTAGAATTAATATTTTTAATATCAGATACAATGGTTCAGAGATTAAGTACAATTTACTGATTTAAATTTAGACTTGGAAAATATTTTCCACTATTATTTTGTTATTTATGAAATTGCTAAGATCTTAATGTGACAGAATTTTATCATTATGCCTCAGTAAAATTCTATACTTGATATTTTACTTGAGTAAGTAAAAATAAGTGAGGTTTTCATATTGTTTCAGACTGCTAAAAATTTGATAGATATATGTTAGGTTTATAGAAAAAGAAATGATATTAAAAATGCATGCAGATATCAAATGTTGAATATTTAATTTACTACCTTGTTTGTACATGTTGATATCAATTTATGCTATGATTTACAGAGTATTGTAGACCCAACAAAAATGATTTAAAAAATACATTTACAATATGCTTTCAAATGGAAGGAAAAGTTGTACAGATTCTATGAGTTATTTGTAAAGAATAATGCAAAATGCTTTGAGAAATATAAAAGAAAATTTTAATGCAAGTGTTCTTGTGAAGAGTAAAAATGTAAAGATATGATTTTTTTGTATTTTATAGATATAATGCATCTCTAGTCAATAGACTCTGGAGCCATCTAGCTATTTTCCTAGTTCACCTATATACTTGGTTATTTAATGGGTGTTTGAAAGCTAGTATGTGTAATATTGTAGCTTCTTATTATGCAACATCACAAGGCTTAATCTCTTTAATTTTTAATTTCCTTGAATTATATTAATATCTACCCAAATAGCCAAGCCAGCAACCAAGGCAGAGTCTATAACTATTTTGTGTTCCTCACTGTACCCTCTAAGGAATTACTGAGTCTCATTGTTTTTGATTCAAAACTGCTCTCCAAACCATCCATTTCCTTAGGTCTCCACTGTCAATATATTCGACCACTTCACTATCATTTTTTCCTGGATTATTGCTACAGCATTTTAATGATTTCTTTGCCTCTTGTCTTATTTTTTCCTAATCTGTTTTTCTTAAAGCCAGCCCTAATGACCTCTCTATAAAATTTTTTTTCAATGATATCATTCTTCTAGTTCATAAAACTTAGTTGTTTTTCTTTGAGCATTTTGTTTTTCTTTGAGCATTAGAATAAAATCCAAACTTCTTTTTTTTCTTTAAAGATTTTATTTATTTGACAGAGAGAAACACAGCCAGAGAGGGAACACAAGCAGGGGGAGCGAGAGAGGGAGAAGCAGGCTTTCTGCAGAGCAGGGAGCCCGATGTGGGACTCGATCCAGGGTCTCCGGGATCATGACCTGAGCTGAAGGCAGTCGCTTAACCAACTGAGCCACCCAGGCGCCCCAAAATCCAAACTTTTTAAACACGGCTTGTAAGTCCAGAAATATCTGACCCTTGCTTACATCTCTAGTATTACTACCTAGCATATACTCTAGTATCACTACCTATTATATACTCTAATTTTAACTATATTGGATTTTTCTGTTTCTATGCTTTTCTCCCCTGAGCTTTGCAATAGTTTCAATAGCTGTATTGAGATAATATTCACATACCATGCAATTCACCCACTTAAAGTGTACAATTCAATGGCTTTAAAGTGTATTCACATAATTGTACAATCATCAATACAATAAATTTAAAAACATTTGCATTACTTCCAAAAGCAACCCTATACCCATTTGCCATCATTCCTTATCTTGCTTGACTCCCTTCCTCTTCATACCCCCCACCCTGCAACCCAAACAACCTCTTAATTTACTTGGTCTATTTAGACTTGCGATTTGTGGACATGTCACATATAGAATCATATAACTATGATTTGTGTCAATGTCCCTTCACGTAAATGGTTTCAAATTCATCTATATCACAGCATGAATAAGTAATGTCATTCCTTTTTGTTGTCAAATAACATGCCATTGTATGAATATTATTATATTTTGTTTCTCAGTTGATGGTGTTTGGGGTTGTTTCCACTTTGTTGTTATACATAGTGCTGCTGTGAACATTTGTGCATATGTTATTGTGTGGACATATGTTTTCAGTTTTCTTGGATGTAACATTTCCATAAAACTGTTGAGTCATATGATAACTTTTATGTTTCACCTTTTAAGAAACTACCAGGCAGTTTTCCAAAGCCTCTGTGCCATTTTACATTTCCGCCAGTAGTGTATAAGGGTTCCAGTTACTCCACATCCTTACCAATACTTATTATTTTTTGTCTTTGCAATAGTTTTTTTTTTTTTTTTTTCCTGGAATCCCATCTCCCTTTATGCTAGCTTCCTTCTTCCTTTTCCAGAGGACCATAATTCATCCTACAATTCCTATTTTAAATGTTATTTCCTCAAGAATTTGTTCCTGACACCCTCAAATGTTGGGTGTCCTCATGTTGCTGACTGGCATGGCACATATATTTATCAAAATGTTTATAATGAATAGCCCTATTGTTGTCATTCCCGTCACGATCTAGCTTCTGTGAAACACTGTAGCTTTTTTCTAATTGCTGGATCTGAACATCTGAAACAATGTTTAACACTCCAAAGATTTTCTAAATGACTGAGAGAATAAAAATCAGACTCCAAAATCCTTCATGTTTTCTAAAATTCAACAACCATTGAATCTTGTTACAATCTGTCCCTAAGTCTCTTTGCAGCTGCACCATACACAAAACTCCTCTCCTTCTGCTTCATGTACCACTATGATCCAGTTGTAGTCATTGTTAGAAAATGATAAGCACTTTCAAATGTCCGGAGTTGGGCTATCTTTTTCTCACACACCTGTAATGCTCCTTTTCATCTTCTGCATCTATACAATTTTGCCCATTATCCTTGATGTGTCCAGATACCACCTTGGTTTTGAAACAGTCTGGAAAATTTCTTATCCTTCTAGTATTCAAGTAATGATGATGTTGATGTCTGTACTGTAATATCGACAGGCTGTTCAAGATAAGTGTAAAAACACACTTTTTACAAGCATATTATAGAGGTTTTTTGTGTTACTGTGCCAAGGGATTAGTTGTGATTACCATACTAAAGAGAGTTCTGACTGCAGATATTGTGAACTTAGAATAAAGAAGGCAGGCAACTTAATAATAATCTATATCTGTGCAGTGATAACTTGCACCTTTATTTTTTGTTGTGGTTACAAAGCCTTATATCTATAATTACCAGCTAAAACAGAAGGTGACCATCTGTTTTCATCACTTTCCCTTGACTCTTCTCTGTTGTCCATCATATTATCATCTTGGTAGCTTTAATTTATAATAGTTTTCCACTTTCACCTTGGTTTTGAATTATTGAAACTTTTATAGCAGAAATAGAATGTAATTTTTCTGAATGCACATAGTAAGCAGCAAGAACAAAGGATGATACAGTCCATATATAAAAGAAAGCAGAAGCAAGGCATAAAGTGTCACCTTCTAAATTCTGAGGGAAGATGTGGTCCAACGCTTTGTGTATACATGATCCAATACATTGAACATATTTAGTGACTTTTACTAATGACAACAAGTTTATGAGTGTACAGTGCTTATGTTTTATTCATTCTTTGCATTCCTATTATATTTTATGGCTCAAATAACTTCATATTAGGTTAAGATTAAATCTTTCTTCTTTGATGGAAGAATAAATCTTTATTTTTTTTCCAGCAGTTTGTGCCTATTAACAAATTTGAAATGCAAGAAAGCTATGTATCCTTTCGTTTGATATTATACAAGGTAATTAGATTATTTTGCTAGGAAATTACTTTTCAGAATTAACTCTCTTTATGGTAATTATTTTTCCCTTTGGCAAGACTTTGCCAATTTAATGGGCTTCCAATAGTTTTGGCAACCACATAAAAATTCCACGATGGGATGAGTCAACATTGCACAGGTAGAACTTTGGAAATTATGGGAATGGATATTGGAATTTCCAAAAATTGAAATTCTAGGAAAAATCTTCCTCTTAAATTATCTTCCTTATTCATATAGTATTACAAGTCTTCTATGGTGTGAAAGGAAGTGGTGGTTTTCTATTAGTTTTCTAAACTGCAAGTAAGATACCATGTGTATGGGACAGAGACAGAATAATATTGATACGTTTTTAGTAAAGATGTATCAGGGCAGCTACTGTGTCTGAGGCCATCTTCCTCTTCCTGTGCTACAACCTGTCCTGGGAGATGGAGCAAACGATATAAAATTTATCCTTATAAAAGCCTCAGATTTATATAGAATTGTGTGTATGTGTGGCATCCATTAAAATAAATTGCTATTGCCTCTTCCATATCAAGTCTTCTTGACCTGACTACATTTTTCCCTTCTCTTTCTCCCACACATCTAAAGGCTCTTGAAGAAGCAGCAGTGTCATAATGGTGAAAGAGAAAGGAATACTTTCATGTTCCTAAAACACCTACTATTCATTTTGGGATAGAGTAGCTACGCTGAACCCAGAACCCAAACAACCCGAGCCTACCCCAGCTTTGAGATATTGGTGGAAGTGTCTGGATTGTTCCTGAGAAACTGATGTTGCAGAAGTGTCCAGGCATTAACATAAAAATAAATATAAACTTGGCTTCAATGTTACAAGCATTGTAAAGCTGATTGATACAAGGGTCTCCTCCTCAGAGGTCGGCATCAATCCTAAAATTAGGATCCATTAATGTCTTCTGGGGATTAACAACTGGCTTCCAGGTAGACATGACTATAAAAATATAGGTGGCTTCGTGTACACATTTTTCTCCTGTGCCCATTTCACTCTCTAACTCTTCAGAATAATTCAAAGTAAATTATGCTAGCATGTGAAAGATTTTGTGGGTCTGGATGAGAGCAAGAAGTAAATCTTAGTGTTATTTACCTTCTCACTTTGATACTTTTTTTTGACTGCCAAGCAAAGGTGTGGGTGACATTTGAAGTATGGTTAACTGATTTGGAAGAAGCGTTTTTTTACATAATTCTAGAGGCTTTTAAAAGTATGAGTGGGATTTGCACAGCAGGTGGTGAATGGCAGCTGTTTGGGCAGAATACGAACAAGAATATCAGACACCTCCACATTATAAAAGTCTCAAAAACAAAATATGCTGGATCTGGTTTATGACAATGCATATAAAATAACCTATTATTTTCCCCCCTTTTAAAAAAAGTTCTGGTTATATTTTTTCTGTAGTTTTAACTTAATACAAGACTAAAAATATTTTATATAAAATTAATTTGATTTTAAAACCCTAAATAAGCCCTTTCATCAATGGTATAATTGTAGCTTTAAATGTTTCCTTCTTTGTACATCTCATTTATTGTTTTGATTAGGAAATTAATAGGAGGGAATATTGTCATTGAATTTGAGTTAGAATCTGAGGGTTTTTTTTTTTTAAGATTTCATTTATTTATTTATTTGAGAGAGAGAGAGAGAGAAAGAGAGAGAGACTAAGAGCATGGGGGAGGGGCACAGAGAGAGGAAGAAGCAGATGCCCCACAGAGCAGGGAATCAGATGATGCAGGGCTCCATCCCAGGACCCTGGGATCCTGATCTGAGCCGAAAGCAGACACTTAATCAACTGAGCCACCCAAGTGCTTCTGGAATCTGACTTCTTCTCCTCCTCCTCCTCCTCCTCCTCCTCCTCCTCCTCCTCCTCCTCCTCTTTCCTCTTCTTCTTCTTCTTCTTCTTCTTCTTCTTCTTCTTCTTCTTCTTCTTCTTCTTCTTCTTCTTCAAGATTCTCTTTATTTATTTTACAGAGAGAAACACAGCTAGAGAGGGAACAGAAGCAGGAGGAGTGACAGAGGGAGAAGCAGGCTTCCTTCTGAGCAGGGAGCCAGAT
>PITA01011994.1:0-41405 GCA_004023965.1 Spilogale gracilis
TTTTTTTTTTTTAAAGATTTTATTTATTTGACAGAGAGAAACACAGCGAGAGAGGGAACATAAGCAGGGGGAGTGAGAGAGGGAGAAGCAAGCTTCCCGCCGAGCAGGGAGCCCGATGTGGGACTTGATCCCAGGTCTCCGGGATCATGACCTGAGCCGAAGGCAGCGGCTTAACCAACTGAGCCACCCAGGCGCCCCAAGAAAAGTACAGTTTTAGATAGAAGTTAATAGTCCATAGCAGAACTATGTTAACTTCAGGCTTATGGTATATCTTATTATTTTGAGGTTAATAGTTCAGGCATTTGGATAACTTGTGGCTCATTAAATCTAGGTTTGAGACAGTTTTCAACCAATAAGTTAAATTTGATAAATTTTAAAAAATTATGTATAAATTCAGAATGCTTAAAAAGCATGTTTAAAGTGTGCCTAGAGTTTAGTACTAATGTGCTTGTCGACTATGCCTTACTGTTATTTGTTACATTGTTTCTATGACACTGAATTCTGCACTTAAATTTCTAGGAGCCAGCCATAGACACACCTGGATTAGATATTTAGAGATACAGATCCAGAGTATCAGAGTGTTATATACTATCTAAATTCACACAACAAGAGATACCCTTCTAGGTTAGTTATTCTGCAGATACTCTAAATTGAGAGACATAGAATACTTACTCTTGTATGAGTCAGTAAGCTCTATTCTCAGTTTAACCTACTGGATATCTATGCACCTACTGGATAAACCAGAGAATATATGTGGTTAAATGCCATGTTTTTCATTTTTAATGATCTCTTCTTTTTCTTATTGGTGAGGTTCTTCACTTTCCTTTTTAGGATTTCTTGCTAAAACCTCAGAATGGTTATAAGTAGGTCACAGATGTGGTATTATGGTTAGTGTGTACTTCAGGACTAATGAGTGTTTTCATGTAATAAACCTCTTTTTGTCAAAATGACCACCTAGTATTTATTTTTAAAAATAAGGGGGGCACCTGGCTGGCTCGTTTGGAGGACCATGTGACTCTTGATCTTGGGGTTGTAAGTTTGAGCCCCTGTTGGTGTAGAGGTTACAAAAAAATAATTAAACAAAAAAAAATTATTAATAAGCTGTAAATATTCTATTTCTTAGGCTCTAGAGTACAGTACTTTAAGCATGAACTTTGGAGTCGAGTAGACCTGAGTCTAAATTCCAGCTCTTCCACTTAGCTAAAACTTAACTAACTTAACCAATACTTAAGCTTCAGTTTATATATCTGTAAGATGAGAATAGTAATTTTTACTTAATAGGATAATGAAGTTAAGTGATATGATGAGACTGTAAAGTTCTTAGCCTAGCGCCAGGTGTATTGTGATATCTTTAAAAGTATTAGTTACTCTTTAAAGATTTTTTTGTTGTTTATACACAGTAATTGTAGCTTCTCTTGGGTATTCTTTATAACTGTCTTTTTTTACATAATTTTTATCCATACCATCTGTGACCAGTTTAGTTTTTCCTTTTCTCGAGATTTATAATTAATGACCTTCATTATCATTTAATGAAAACTAATAATTAAGTAGTTGTCATATCATAAGCAATGTGATTTTTCACACATACCCAGATTATTTGGTTTACTCCAGAGCTAAACTGTCTAAAAAATACACAAACAAACATGAAAATTGTTTACAAAAGTTATGCCTAGTCTAGAATAGAATTGACTCCCAACTTTAATTTGTTTAGGATTTCAGGTACATCAAGCAACCATTTAGTTATACACTGATATTAGTGATTTCAAGCTAAATACTTTTTTAGGAAAATTATTCAAATTTTGCAAGATGTCATAGCATTAAATTTGGTCAGAAATTAGGATAGTATACAGAGGATTTATATTATGTGTGAGTTATTTTATATGTGAATTATTGTAAATATTTTAAACTAATGTATTTATAATTTAAAGATAATAAGAGTGATTAGCCTACTTTTTTCTGTCTTTTTAAATAATTTTTCTAGATTAGACTGTAAAGGTTATTTCATTACTCCTCTCATTGGCTTACTCTGTAGTTTAATTCTGAGTGTTCAAAGAATCATCCCCACCAGAACACAATCATACTGTGAATTTCATTTCAGATATTTTGTTTCCATTTGCTTAAAATACTCAGATATGAACTTTGCTTCTTAGGAAAAAGTGCTTAAGTGGTAGTCTTAAAAGCTTAATCATTTTAATTTTTTTTTAAATTTCATTTATTTATTTGACAGAAACACAGCTAGAGAGGGAACACCAGCAGGGGGAGAGAGAGAGAAGCAGGCCTCCCATGGAGCAGGGAGCCTGATGCGGATGCCGGGCGATTTCTGGACTCTGGGATCATGATCTGAGCCTAACGCAGATGCATAACGACTGAGCCATCCAGGCGCCCCTCATTTTAATTTTTTTTAATATATATTAACCCTCTGTTCTAGCAGATTAATACTCAGTAATGTTTGTTAAATAAGTATAATAGCTAGACATGTAAAATGGTATGTTTTGGAAACAATATTTCTTCTTTTTCAGGGTAACCCACATTTGCTTTTGGAACCATGAAAATTTTGCTCGTTTTTGACTTTGACAATACAATCATAGATGATAATAGTGACACCTGGATTGTACAGTGTGCTCCAGAGAAAAAGCTTCCTATTGAACTACAAGATTCTTATGAAAAAGGATTTTGGACAGAATTTATGGGCAGAGTCTTTAAGTATTTGGGAGATGAAGGGGTAAGAGAAGATGAAATGAAAAGAGCAGTGACATCAATGCCTTTCACTCTAGGGATGGTGGAACTTTTGAACTTTATAAGAAAGAACAAGGATAAATTTGACTGCATCATTATTTCAGATTCAAATTCAGTCTTCATAGATTGGGTTTTAGAAGCTACCAGTTTTCATGATGTGTTTGATAAAGTGTTTACAAATCCAGCAGCTTTTGATAACAGTGGTCATCTCACTGTGGAAAGTTATCATGCTCATTCTTGCAACAGGTGCCCAAAAAATCTTTGCAAAAATGTAGTTTTGGTAGAATTTGTAGATAAACAATTACAACAGGGAGTGAATTATACACGAATTGTTTATATAGGTGATGGTGGAAATGATGTCTGTCCAGTAACTTATTTAAAGAAGAATGATGTTGCCATGCCACGGAAAGGATATACTTTACAGAAAACCCTTTCCAGAATGTCTCAAAATCTTGAACCTACGGAATCTTCTGTTATGGTTTGGTCTTCAGGTGTTGAAATAATTTCTCATTTACAATTTCTAATAAAGGAATAATATGCCAACAACTGAAATGTGTATCAGTTAAGGTTAGGTACAGCAGCATAAAACTAAAACCCCAAATACCAGTGGCTTTAAAAAAAGGAAGATTTTTTTTTCCCTCTCACTTAAAATGATTTCAGAGGTATCACAAGGCTGCTGTGGTGCTCTAGCAACCTCAGCACGTGGCTTCTATCTAACATTCCAAGATTGCTGTTCAAACTCCTTCACATCAACAGTAGCCAGCAAAGGAAAAGGCAGTGAGTGAGAAGGTTGAACCCTCACTTAATTTTCTTTGGCCAAGACTTAGCCACAGTCCCCCCACCTCACTGCGAGGAAGGATGAAAATACAGCTTTTATACCAGATGACCATATACCTGGGAAAAATTAGGGGGGAAAGGAGTACAGGATTGACGTAGGTACAATTAGTGTCTACCAAAGGTGGTTGATACGTAGATTATATTTTTAAATTTATTCCCAGAGAGAGGGGTCATATATTTTACTTTCTTAGATGCTCTTTTTTTTTTTAAGATTTTATTTATTTATTTGACAGAGAGAAACACAGCGAGAGAGGGAACACAAGCAAGAGAGGGGAGTGAGAGAGGGAGAAGCAGGCTTCCCACCGAGCAGGGAGCCCGATGTGGGGCTCGATCCCGGCTCTCTGGGATCATGACCTGAGCTGAAAGCAGTCGCTTAACCAACTGAGCCACCCAGGCGCCCCAGTTTTTTAGATGCTCTTAAGAATAAGCTTGTTACTCTATTCACGTAAGAATAAAAGATTCCCAAACGTATATAAAGTCCCACACCCGGGGCACCTGGGTGGCTCAGTTGGTTGGGCGACTGCTTTCGGCTCAGGTCATGATCCCGGAGACCCAGATCCCTGCTCGGCGGGAAGCCTGCTTCTCCCTCTTTCACTCCCCTTGCTTGTGTTCCCTCTCTGGCTGTGTTTCTCTCCGTCAAATAAATAAAATCTTAAAAAAAAAATAAAGTCCCATACCCAAGTTAATATTTTATTTATTTGAGAGAGAAAAAGGGCATGAGCAGAGGGAAGGTCAGAGAGAGAATCCACAAGCAGACTCTGTTGAGCCTGACCCGGATGATCCCAGGACCCTGAGATCATACCCTGAGCCAAAACCAAGAGTCAGCTGCTCAACCAACTGAGCCACCCAGGTGACCCCCCCAAAATCAGTATTTTAAAGATAGGGATGCAATATCTTGCACAAGTTTTTACAAATTTCAGATTTCCCTTTTAAAAATGAAATAATATTCTTCAAATATTTTAAATTTATGTCAGCATCACAGACTATAATGCTGGTTTAGTCAGTATGTTATTTCAATTTAGCAATGAAGTCTTATTTTCTTAAGTAGGTGCCATGGAGCCCAACATGGGGCTCAAACTCACAACCCTGAGATCAAGACCTGAGCTCAGATCAAGAGTCAAACTCTTAACTCCTTGAACCACACACACACCCCATTTTTTTTCACACCCCATTTTTTTATTGTTGTCTTCTTTCTTTTTAATTCTTTAATTAAAATTTACTTGATACTGTGTTATATTCGTTTCAGGTAGACAATATAGTGATTGGACAAGTTTATATGTTACATGTTTATGTGTCATGCTATGTTCACCACAGGTGTGACTCCCCCATCTGTCATTGTGGAAGGCTGTTAAAATACCGTTGACTATATTCCCTATACTATACCTCTCATCCTGTGACTTACTCATTCCATAACTGGAAGCCTATATCTCCTACTCCTCTTCACCCACTTTGTCTTCCCTCCACCCCACACATCTGGCAACTGAGGGTTTATTCTCTATGGATCTGTTTCTGCTTGTTTGTTTTATTTTTCTGGTACACATATAAGTGAAATTGTATGGTATATGTCTTTCCCTGACATCTCACTTAGCATAATGTCCTCTAGGACCATCCCATGTTGCAAATGGCAAACTCCCATCCTTTTTTATGGCTGAGTACTATTCCTCTGTGTGTGTGTGTGTGTGTGTGTGTGTGTGTGTGTGTGTGTGTATACACATACGTACACATCACATCTTTATTCATCTATGATAGACACAGGTTTCTTCTATATCTTGGCTATTATACATAATGCTGCAATAAACATAGGTTTGCATATATCTTTTTGAGTTAGTGTTTTTGTTTTCTTTCAGTAAATAGCCTCTAGTGGAATTACTGGATTGTATAGTATTTACTTTTTTTTTTTTTAATGAACCTCCATACTGTTTTCTATGGTGACTGCATCAATTTACGTTCCCACTGGCAGTGCATGAAGGTTCCCTTTTCCCCACCTCCTTGCCAGCCCTTATCATTTCTTGTCTTTTTGTTAACTAGCCATTCTGACAGTTGTAAGGTATTATGTCACTGTGGTTTTGATTAGTGATTCTCAGCAGCTTTTCATGTGTCCCTTAGTTATCTATATGTCTTCTTTGGAAAAATGTTTATCATGTCCTCTGCCCATTTTTTTTCCCGCCCATTTTTAAAATTGGATTTTTTTTCTTTGATATTGAATTGTATAAATTCTTTATACATGTTTAATATTAACCCCTTATTGGATTTATCATTTGCAAATATCTTCTCCCATTTAGTGGTTTGCCTTTTTGTTTTGATGTTTCCTTTTGCTGTGCAAAAGCTTTTTATTTTGGTGTAGACCTAGTAGTTTATTTTTGCTTTTGTTTCCTTTGCCTGGAGGAGATATATCTGGAAAAATGTTGCTAAGGCCAGTGGCAAAGAGATTACTGCCTATGTTTTCTTCTAGGGGTTTTATGGTTTCAAGTCTCACATTTAGGTCTTTAATCCATTTTGAATTTATGTTTTATATGGTGTAAGAAAGAGTCTGGTTTTATTCGAATATTGCATGTAGCTGTCCAGTTTTCCTAGCACCATTTATTTATCATTTTTAAATATGAGGCATTTCTCTCTTTGTTGTTGTTTCTTCTGTTTTGTTTTTTAAGGGAAAGAGAGAGTAGGGAAGGGCAGAGGGATAGAATCCCAAGCAGCCTTCATACCTGGTGTGGAGCCTGATGCAGGGCTGGATCTTATGATCCTGGGATCATGACTTGAGTCAAAATCAAGAGTCAGACACTTAACTGACTGAGCCACTCAGGTACCCCTTCCCAGCACCGTTTATGAAAGAGACTGTCTTTTCTTCATTGTTTATTTTTGCCTGTTTTAGTGTAGATAAATTGGGGACACAATTTAGGTTTACTTCTGGATTCTATTCTGTTCCATTGATCTGTGTGTCTATTTTTGTCCTGGTACCATACTGTTTTGATTATTACAGCTTTGTAGTATATATTGAAATCTGGGATTGTGATACTTCAGCTTTGTTCTTCTTAAGATTAGCAATGCAGACTTGAGTGATACAATATATGATAGTAGGAATATTCAACATTTAAGAGACTTTCATATGTGGATATTAGCAAAACATGAACTACTTTGAAAGTTTTGTAATTCTGTGCTAATTTCCAGACTCATGTTTTAGGCATAAATTTCCATTATATAAGAATGGAATTTTCTTTTCATTATGGAAAGCTTCAAAAGTAGATTTTCAACATAATTTAATGGGAAAAATTTATTCTGTCTATTTTTTCTAGGCTAAGAAAAGTAAATCTTTGTTTACATCTTTGTTTTGCTGTAAATTAATAAATTAGATAATGTTAAGACACATTTACTTTTAGGTAACTGAGTAAGGAAATGGAATGAGATTATCTAGGATATTTAGAACTCCCAGGTGCTTGGCAAAAAAAAATCTAAATTCCCTCAAGAGGAAATTAATATCCTAAGTGTGGTGGACAGACTCTAAGGTGGCCCCTCCGTGATCCCCATATCCCGGTTTTATGTGTGTGTGTGTGTGTGTGTGTGTGTGTGTGTGTAGGGAGTGACTTAACTATTTGCTTCTAATCAATGGAATACCACAAAGATGATGGGACGTATGTGATAATGTGATGTGATTACTTTGTATCAGACGATAATGCTCATCTTGTTAAGGAATTCTCTCCATTTTATTTTATTTTATTTTTATTTTATTTTATTTTTTTATTTTATTTTATTTTTTTATTTTATTTTATTTTATTTTATTCTTTAAGATTTATTTATTAGAATGCATGCATGTAAGCAGGAGGGAGGAGCAGAGAGAACCCCAAATAGACTCCATGCTGAGCATGGAGCCCAGTGTGGGGCACAATCTCACAACCCTGAGATCCTGATCTGAGCTGAAACCAAGAGTCCAAGGCTTAACCAACTAAGCCACCCAGGCATCCCTATTTATTATTATTGTTGGTGGTGGTGGTGGTGGTATTATTATTATTATTTTCTTTTTCTTGAGTTCAAAGCAGCAAGCTGCTACATTGTGAACAGGACTTCAGAGAGGCCCACAGGGGAATCAGTTGAGGGTGGCCTCTAGCCAACAGCAAAGAATAGGCCCCTGGTGCAGTAGCCCTTAGGGAACTGCATGCTACAACTATGTGATCTTGGAAATAGATTCCCTCCTAGTGGAACCTCAGCTGAGATCACAGCTCCGGCTGACACCTTGATTTGACTTTGTGAGACCCTGGAAGAGAAGACTCAGTGGAGGTGTGTTTGGACTCATGATTCACAGAACCTATGAGATAATATCTGTTGTTTTAAGGCACTAAATTTGTGGTAATACTGTTATGCAGCAATAGAAAAATTAATACAGTAGGCTTCAAAATAGATTCTATGAATAGTTTTGCAAGTATCTTTTAGGGAATAAAATAAAAAGTAGCCACACCAAAAGACATGAATGAATACCAGCAGAAGCAGAAGCTTCCATTTAAACAGATCTGCAGGACTTCTAGATATTCACATTTTCAGACACAAATTAAACTTACGAGAATTTTGACAAAGAACTGAAAATTGCATAAACAATTTGGAAATACTGGAACTAAAGATTACTCTGTCTGAAATTAGAATCTTGGTGGATGTAAAAAAAAAAAGAGTCTTGGTGGATAGATTTGACAGCAGAACAGGCTTGGCTGAAGAGTTAGTGAATGAGCTCAAGTTAGAAGAAAACATCCAGAATGATGTGGAGAGAGACAAAACAATGAAAATATAGAAGAAAAGAACCATGGAGGATATGTAAGGTCTAACATAGGAAACTGGTGTCCCAGAAGGAGAGGAGGAAGAAAATTATAATGACAGGCAACTTTACAAAATTGATGGACAACATCAAAATAAATTCAAGAGTCTTTACAAACCCCAAACAGGATAAATAAAAAGAAAAACGAAAGCAGAAAAAGCAGTCAGAGGAAAAAAATGACATAAAAAAGAACAATTAATCTAATAGCTGGCATTATTTCTTTCTTAAATATTGATAAAATTCAAGCGTTAAGCCTTCTAGGCCTGGAGTTTCCTTTGTTGGCAGATTTTTAGCTACTAATTCAATTTCCTTAATAGAGACAGGACTATTCAGGTTGTATAATTTTTCTTGAGTAAACTTTGGTCATTTGTTGACTCTGTTTATCTATTGCTGCATAGCAAATTACCTCAGAATTTAACAGCTTAAAGCTAAGCACTATCTCAGTTTCTGTGGGTTAGGAATTCAGGAGCAGTTCACTGGGTTGTTCAGGATCTTTAATGGTTCAAGATGTCAGCTAGGCTTGTAGTCACGAAAGTCCCATTAAGGCTGGATGCTCTGCTTGCAAGGCGGCTTGCTCACATGGCGGTTGGCAGGAGGCTGCAGTTCCTCACTGCTTGTTATCAGGAAGTCTCAATTTATTGCTGGTTGCTGGCAGGAGGCCTCAGTTTCCAACCAGTTGGGCCTTTCCAAGGAATTGCTTGAGTGTCCCACAGACTTGGTTTCTTGCCAAGTGAGTGATCCAAGAGAGGGCAGAGAGGAAACCCCAGTGCCTTTTGTGACCTGGTCTCAGGAACCAAGCACCGTCACTTCTATTTATTAAAACAGAATGCTTAGTTAAGCCCACACTCAAAGGGAGGGGAGTTAGACTCCACTTTTGAAGAGAGGGTTAAAGAATATTGGATATACCTTAAAACCCTAGTGTCTCTTAAGGTCTTTATTTCATGTAATTTGTGAAAATCAGGGACATACAGTTTTTTTGTAATACTCTCATTAACCTTTTTTTTTTTTTTTTAAAGATTTTATTTATTTGACAGAGAGAAACACAGCCAGAGAGGGAACACAAGCAGGGGGAGTGAGAGAGGGAGAAGCAGGCTTCCTGCTGAGCAGGGATCCCGATGTGGGACTTGATCCCGGGTCTCCAGGATCATGACCTGAGCCGAAGGCAGTCCCCCAACCAACTGAGCCACCCAGGCACCCTCTTACTAACCTTTTAATTTTCTAGTGAACACATGTGTACCTATTATTTAAATTTTACCAGTAACATTTAACTCTGCTTGTTTTTTCACATATCTATACATGCCTCTACCTAGACTTTTTTTTTTCTTTTGCCCTTTTTTTTGGAGAGGCGCCTGGGTGGCTCCATTGTCAAGCGTCTGCCTTCAGCTCAGGTCATGATCTAGAGTTCTGGGTTCGAGCCCCGCACTGGGCTCTCTGCTCGGCAGGAAACCTGCTTCTCCCTCTCTCACTCCCCCTGCTTGTGTTTCCTCTCTCACTGTTTCTCTCTGTCAAATAAATAAATAAAATCTTAAAATAAAAAAAGACTTAGAGCATGAATGGGGCAGGCAAGGCAGTGGGAGAGGGAGAAGCAGATCCCCGGTGAGCAGAGAGCCTGATGTGGGTGGGGCTTGATCCCAGCACCCCAAGATCATGACCTGAGCCAAAAACAATTTTGGATGCTTTACCGACTGAGCCACCCACCACCCCCTGATATGCCCACATATTGATTTGCTTTTACAGCATTTCAATTTTTTAGCTCCTGATTTGTACTAGCCCCGAAAGAGAGTTAGAAAAGTTTTCTTTTAGTCTCATAACCTGCTTCAAGGGATAGCTGATGTGTTGGTAGGGCAACTGCAGGCAGGCACCAGATGGGGTGGTGTTAATAGTGTGAGTAGGACTAGAATTTATAGCCACTTCCCTACCTCTATAATCAGATATGCTCTATTACAGAAGATGAGAAGAGTCCTCTAGTGATGTCATAACCAAACAACACATCTTTGGATGAAACTAATTGTAAGAAATGTATAAACAAACATTGATTAAATTCTTTAATACCCTATCATTTTGTGCACCGTATTTGATTTCTTTTTTAGGTGGATAATGGGATAGTTCTATTATAGACAGATTTTTTTTGATGCTCTCTGTAAGGACTCATGGAATAACCTAGGCCAAAAGCTATGTCTGTCCTTATTTATGCCAAACAAACTGATGTCTGTATGATGACTGTTCAAATGGAAACAAAATATTAACATAGATGTTTCCCAACACAGATATTCTTAGAAAGTCCCATTGTTTTTGGAAAATGTGACTTAGTAGAAAAAATTTAGTATATTAGTATACTTAAATAATAAAATGTCATTTGTGTATCTAAACAGCTGGTAAATATTTATTTACAATTAAACTAAATATTACCTCATAAGATTTTTATCATCATTGCAAAATGGAAACCTTCCTCATTCACATTTTTTAAAAAGATATATAGATATATTTAAAGATTTTATTTATTTGACAGAGAGAAACACAGCCCCAGAGGGAACACGAGCAGGGGGAGTGAGAGAGGGAGAAACAGGCTTCCCACCGAGCAGGGAGCCCGATGTGGGTTTCGATCCCGGGTCTCCGGGATCATGACCTGAGCTGAAGGCAGTCGCTTAACCAACTGAGCCACCCAGGTGCCCCAAAAGGTTTACTTATTTTAGAGAGAGAGCATGAGCTTGGGCGGTGGGATAGAGGGAGAGGGGGGGAGAGAGAGAGAGAGAGAGAGAGAGAGAGAGCGAGCCCCGACTCCTGACTGAGCACAGAGCCAGCCCATTGTGGAACTCCGTCTCACAACACTGAGATTATGACCTGAGCCAAAATCAAGTCTGATGCTTAACTGACTGAGTCACTCAGGCGCCCCTCATTCACAATTTTTCTACCATTTAGTCATTTTCTGGGTTGAGTTACATATAAAAATAACAACTCTTTTCACAAGTTGGTCCAAAAAATATTTTATTAGCCTCAGTTCAATATGAAATTATGTTCTTCCAGGGATCTATTAACAACTCAGCCCTTGGGACACCTGGGTGGCTCAGTTGGTTAAGCGACTGCCTTCGGCTCAGGTCATGATCCCAGAGACCCGGAATCAAATCCCACATCGGGCTTCCTGCTCAGCAGGAAGTCTGCTTCTCCCTCTCTCACTCCCCCTGCTTGTGTTCCCTCTCTGGCTGTGTTTCTCTCTGTCAAATAAATAAAATCTTTTTAAAAAAATGGAAAGGAGGGTCACCTGGCTGGCTGCATGAGTAGAGCATATCGCTGTTGATCTCAGGGTCATGCATTCAAGCCCCATGCTGGGCCTGGAGATTACTTTTTTTAAAAAAAATGGAAAGGATTTGGAGAGATGGAAAGGACAGCGCTTCCTAAATGAAGGGAATGACTAGCACCAAGATGGGAGGGACCACAGCATATTCATGAGGCTTTAATGAGGTGATGAAGTCAAGGGTTTAAACTGGGGAGTAATGGAATCAGTTTTGTAAGTGGGATTTGGCCAGTTTATGGACAGGTTTGAAAGTTAATCGCTGGATTTTGAATTTTTTCTGTGAAGCTCTCAGGAGTAAGCAAAGGGAAGGGATGTGCAGAAAGTGGTGTTTGGGAGATTGAAAGGTCATCTACAACTTGGGAGGAAAGGAAAGAGATGACACAGAAAAGTCTTGCTGTAAGCCAAGTGAGAAGTGACAAAGACCTGATAAGAGAATTAAAGTGCTTAGAATTTGAAAATTTTTTAAAAAGTCAAACCTTTTAAAAGATTTTTTTTTTAAAGATTGTATTTATTTGACAGAGAGAAACACAGCCAGAGAGGGAACATAAGCAGGGGGGGTGAGAGAGGGAGAAGCAGGCTTCCTGCCAAGCAGGGAGCCTGATGTGGGACTCGATCCCGGGTCTCCGGGATCATGACCTGAGCCGAAGGCAGTAGCTCAACCAACTGAGCTACCCAGGTGCCCCAAAAAGTCAAACCTTTTAGACCATATGCTAATCCATACTACTGTGGATTAAGTCACTTACATCACTTCCTAGCCTTAGGCTCAGGTCATGATCCTGGAGTCCTGGAGTCGAGCCCCCCACATCAGGCTCCCTGCTCAGTGGGAAACTTGCTTCTCCCTTTCTCACTCCCCCTGCTTGTGTTCACAATCTATCTGCATTTCTGTCTGTCAAATAAATAAATAAAATCTTTTTTAAAAAAAGCAGAAACATAGCAAGATGAGTATTTAGTACACTGCAATTAGAAACATTGAGGATGAAAGTATTTCTTTGTAAAAAAATTTTGCTGAGTAGTTTGAACAGTTCTTGCCTTTTTTTTTTTTTTAAAGATTTTATTTATTTGACAGCGAGAAACATAGCCAGAGAGGGAACACAAGCAGGGGGAGTGAGAGAGGGAGAAGCAGGCTTCCTGCTGAGCAGGGAGCCCCATATGGGACTCCATCCCAGGGCTCCAGGATCATGACCTGAGCTGAAGGCAGTCGCTTAACCAACTGAGCCACCCAGGCACCCCAAGTTCTTGCCTTCTTTTTGTCATACTACTTACAATACCAGGAGACCAGAATCTATGCCCTAGTGAATTGCCTTACTTTTATCTAAGTTTGGATCAGCTTCTAACATTTTATCCTTTGCATTTTCAATGTTGTGAAGGATCTCCATGAGTTCTTTTAATACGAAGTTTTTTTTGTTTTTTTGTTTTTAAGATATTATTTATTTGTTTGACAGAGAGAAACACAGCCAGAGAGGGAACACAAGCAGGGGGAGCGAGAGAGGGAGAGAAGCAGGCTTCCCGCAGAGCAGGGAGCCCGATTTGGGACTCGACCCCAGGTCTCCGGGATCATGACCTGAGCTGAAGGCAGTCGCTTAACCAACTGAGCCACTCAGGTGCCCCAATAATACGAAGTTTTTTACCAGCATCACTTCTTCCGGGACATGTTCATTTTTTTTGTCAACAACCGTTTCCTCACTTAAGTCATTAACTTGGCCTTCCACCGGTTATATGGCCCAACTCTCTCGAGTGGTGGCAGTGTCAACATTCCCATGGTCAGCTATTTTTTCTAGAATTTCATTATATTCAATTCAAATTTCATTTGTGACATGATCCTTCAGTTCTTTGCTGTGCTTTCATTTTTGTTGGCCAATGTCCTCTTTCAAGAATATATTTTTGTAAAATATTACATGCAGTTCTTAGCAGACAAGGAGATAAGACAACTACAAATTCTGCTATCTGCATGTGACCTGAATAACAGATGCGCAGTGACCAATCACCAATGATTTTTTTAAAGATTTTATTTATTTATTTATTTGACAGAGAGTGATCACAAGTAGTCAGAGAGAGAAGAGGCAGGCACAGAGAGAGGAGAAAGCAAGCTCCCTGCCGAGCAGAGAGCCCGATGCGGGCCTTGATCCCAGGACCCTGAGATCATGACCTGAGCTGAAGGCAGAGGCTTTAAACCCACTGAGCCACCCAGGAGCCCTCACCAATGATTTTGAGAGAGGAAACATGATTAGTCACTGACCATGATGTTCCATGACGTTCATCCTTATTTATGTGGTGATTCATGGATTGAAGAGCTGGGGGTGAAATTTATATTTTGTACAATTACAGTTAATATACCATAGCAATTGAAAAATTTGAACCCAGGTTAGGGGATTGGTGTTATTTAACTAAACCATGGTAACTGGAATTCGTGCATGTTGGAACCATTGTCTGTATACTTTTATCCTTTTTGTTAATCACCTCTTTAAACTTGTCTGCTACAAAAATGTACATAAATTAAAATTTAAACTATTTTATGCCTTTGATTCTTTAAAATATTTCATTTATTTATTTGGCAGTGAGAAACATAGCTAGAGGGAACACTAGCAGGTGGAGTGAGAAAAGGATAAGCAGACTTCCCACCGAGTAGGAAACCTGATGTGGGGTTGATCCCAGGACCCTCACGACTGAGCCACCCAGGCGCCCCAGTGTCTTTGATTGTTAAGTAGTAAAAAGAATTCTGGGCTGATTAACATTACAGTTATTATAATTGATCAAACAACATATACATGTCTAAATTAAAAGTAAAAATTTCAAAAATTATTTCAGTCTGGTGAATTGGGCTATTTTCTTTTCACTTAAGCCATATGTTTTTGGCTAAATATTGCTTATTGTTGGTATAGGCAGAGTTTAGATCAATGATATTCCTGTTCTTTTTCATTTCTGTAGATAAAATCCATGAAGAAATGTGTTCACATAGACAACTAGATGGGAATGAGAGGAATTTTATTATGGCCATACCACTCATTTTGTGGATTCTTTCCAAGTTATTTGTCAAAAATGCTCTTTAACTTTTGCTAAAAACAAGGAATTTGAAAAATTATGATTTACAAAATTACTTTTTACCCAGTCATTAAAAGATTAACTTTCTTATTATCTAGGAAGCATACCAAAAAGGCTTTGCCAGAATGTATCAGCTCCAAGGCAATATTATACACCTGTGCTGGTTGTGTACTGTACAACTCCTAAGGACAGTGTTTACATTGCACTCTGCTTGAGGGAAATGAGCTGGAAATGGGCAGTGCACAACCTACACAGCTGTATGTGGTGGCCTTATAAATATCTCTACTATTTTATACTTAGCATCAACTTATTTAGTCCAGTATGTAAATGAAGTATACATAAGTTCCTGTATTTACACTCATTGATAATGATATTACAATCAGCATATCAAACATTTAATGACATAGCAATACTTAGTGGAAAGACGTACTAATATGGTAAAAACAATAAATAAAATTGTTATTTTTAGAAACCAAGAGTCTTTTTAAAAGTGAAGTGCAATGTCAAAAGGCATCTAACTCCATGCCAAGTTCAATATCTGCCAAGAGTCGTTTATATCTCATTTCCATGGTAGCTCTTTATTTCCTTAAGACTTGAATTCACAGATGGCACATTTGTTTTCTTGAACAGTGTCATTACTTTATTTAACTTATGAATGCTAATTATATGTTTCCGAGTGCATCAAATCTATTAGCATTTGCAGTGGTCTCTTTGACAAAGCATGTGGTAAAGAGGAACTGCTCTAGCAGTTCCCTACAGGCCCTGCTCTTCCCTTGGCAAGTTGAGGCAGTCTAATATATATTCACAGACACTTTTTTTAGCCTTTTAAAAAATTGAGATATAATTGATGTGTAATAGATACACTTTTTAAAAAGATTTTATTTATTTGACAGAGAGATCACAAATAGGCAGAGAGGTAGGCAGAGAAAGCGGGGGAAGCAGGCTCCCTGCTGAGCAGAGAGCCTGATGTGGGACTCGATCCCAGGGCCCTGAGATCATGACTGGAGCAGAAGGCAGAGGCCCTCTGAGTCTCCCAGGTGCCCAGCATATACACTTTAAGTAGTAATTCACAACCAGGGAACATCAGGCAATGGAAGCAGAATGTTTTGTTTTGTTTTTTAAGAATTTATTTATTTATTTGAGAGAAAAAGAGAGAACACAAGCAGGGGGAGGGACAGGTAGAGAGAGAGAAGTGGACTCCCCACTGAGCAGGGCGCCCAATGCGGGGCTCCATTCCAGGACCCTGGGATCATGACCTGAACCGAAGTCAGACACTTAACCGACTGAGCCACCCAGGTGCCCCAGAAGCAAAAGTTTTAATTGGTCTATACAGCAATCTGAAAAAACTGCACCAATGACATTATAGTGAATTCTGTTATTCAGTAATAATTTATTGTATGCCATCTTAATTCTAGAAACCCCTGCTCTTAGTTAGGTGGAGTCTATAATATTTTCTTTGCTTCAAACTTGGCATCATAGCCACAACAGCCATCTGTGATACTTCAGTGACAAATACAGAAAGAATGCCCCATCTTCAATCAGTCACAATCCTGACCTTGAATGATAGCACCAACAATAACATAACTATCAGTCATGAAGGACAAGCTGTCTATAATCATAACTAACTACAGAATTTGTAATTTTTTGAAGACACAGTTTAAAATACTAATTTCCAAATTGAGGTTGTGATAGAGAATTAAGTGTAAATATCCTTCCATTATAAAAGCTTGCATATATAACATTTATATGCCACATCCAACACTCTTATTTGTAACTGTATTTTGTCTTTCCAATAACCTTATGTTAGGTTGAGAAAATAGTAGTATTTTGTTTTACCTATCAGAAAACTAAGGATCAGAGAAATTTAGTGACTTGCTTAAGGTTATATGTTATATAACATACAGGTTATAGGTTACAAAAGTGGCAGAGATGAACCTTAAGCCTGAAACAAAATCTCAAATGCTTTACTTCTCTACCAAACTGTTTACCAGATGTTGAACTATTGAACCTTTTTTTCTTTCCTTTTGGGTCCAACATCCATTCTTCAAACTGTGCAGAAGAATCACCTAATGCCCTTGAATAGCATACAGATTCCTAGGTCTCCACCTCAGAGAAGTGGGGGGGGTGTTTGTGGGGAGCTGCATTAGCATCTAACGTAATTCAATTGAGATTGACCTGCAGAATGAAACTAAAACCACCCAAATGAGAACAAGCAGATGCTATGTATTCAGCTCTTGCAATAGTAACCAGGTCAGCCACCATCACTTGCCTTTCGCAGAGGCTCAATGCAGGCAAGGGAGTGGGAAAGCTTTATAAAACTGAAAAAAAAAGGGGGGGAAGGTCTCAGGTATGTTCTGATTGGAGGTTGTTGGCCTGGGAAAGCTGGAGGCAGGCTACCAGAAGCAGGGGGTATTTTATGTGTTTGGTTTGTGGAACATACTGGCTTTCCCTGATTGGTCCTGAATTGGAAGTCCAGCAAAAAGAGGGAAGTTGGCAGTCCTTGAGGTTATCCTGACTGTTCTGGTCTGGCAGCAGGAGTTATGGTTTGGCTTCCAGGGGTTCTTTTGTGGTTCAAAGTTCTGTGTTCGCATACAGTTTGGCCATTGCCCACATTTGTCTGCTCTGTCTCTCATTCCATACTCTGAGAAACACACTGGGTCTCTGGTCATTTCATCCTGGTCACCTTCCTCCCTCAACATGGCTAGACTGTAAGCTCCATAAGATCTCTAGGTACCACTGCCCAGCCCTACCAGATCCTCAATAAAAACTTGCAAATGAATGATGAATGGTAAATGACTAGATTTCACACTGGCTTTTGCTGGAAGAAGAAAATGGACCTTCTGGTGTAGCACATGGACATCTTTGATGGAACTTGCTGTCACCAGGAAGAAAGGACTGGAGGCTTCTTCCAGCTACTCTGCTCTAAATACCTTAGCCTGAACCTTCACCCTGGCTGCTCTCCGTTTTTCGGAAAGCTTCCAGATTATTGTGCCAATCAGTCCCAGGGGCTCCCTCCTGAGTGCTCTGCTCAGGGTGGAATGGGGTTCGTCGGAAGGCGGCAGCTTCTTCTGGCATTTGGAAGGCAATCTGAACCCCAGACCTTTGAGGTCTGCTGCATTCTCTCCACACTTTCTGCTCCAGCTCTCCCTCTAGGGCCTGGGCTGGTGAGAGCTATCGAAGGACGGGGACAGGGGTGCAGTCCCCTCTCAGCCCCCATATGTGGTCTTAATTCAGGACTTACAGAGTTTGTTTAGATCGAAAACGCTCGGGGGTGCGTACTATGTGGAAGACCCAGACCCAAGAAGAGTGGGGAAAGCTAGTCGCGCAGCGGTCTGCTCAGGGCAGCCTTCCCACCTGCTGCCGGGGGGAACCGCCGGGAAGGGGCCACAACCGCGTGCCCGCCCCTCGCCGCCCCGCCCCTGCTCGCAGCGCGGCCCCGCCACCCGGGAGTTCCCGCGAGTGGCCCCGCGCCCAGGCCGCGCGGGGGGCTGTTGGGTTGGAGGCGGGGAGCAGCCGGGGCACCAAAATAGGAGCCGCTTGTGGGCTGGAGCTGCACTAGCAAGCACCCTCCGCCGCGCCTCTTCCAAAGATGGTCAGAGGGTCCGGAGGCGCCCCCGCCCCCGCTCGCCGCTAGCCTGTGGGCCAGCACCGCGTCCCCGAGCCGCCGCCGGAGGTAGGTGCCTGCCCCGCGGCCCCACCGCCCGGGGCCAGCCGAAGGGGAGCCCGCGGGGCCGGGCTCCGGAGACCGAAGCCGCGCCGCCTCCGGAGCCCGCCCGCGGCAGAGGCGCGGAGACAATGGCCGCGCGGGCGCCGGGCCGGGCCGAGCGCGGGGCCGCCCGCGGTGCCCTCCCCACACCTGTGCGGCGTCCGGGCGCAGAGGGACCCGGGCACCTGGCCCGGCGGGCGGCGCGCGGCGCCCTCCAGTCGAGTCCCCGCGCCAGGCCCGGGGCGGGGCGCTCTCCGGGCGGGAACGCGGGACCGGGGCCCAGGCGCGGGGCGCGCGGAAACCCCTGCAGCAGCCGCGGGGGCGGGGGCGTGGGGATGGAGGGGCTGCGGCCCGGCTGCTTCCTTTTCTCTCCTTTCTTAAGCAGAAACGGGGTTTCCCTTTTCCGTGATTTCTTCTTTTCCAATTATACTTCCATCCTCCCTTTCTTGGCAGCTCCATGCGACTTGCAGGGGAGATGGAGCTAGCGAAAAAAGATTGCACAGCGGCCGAGCCTAGACGGCCAAAGTCCGGTCTCTAGTGGGGTGACCCCTCAGACAGTTTGCCAAGCCGGGGTTCTCTCTCGGGCCGCCAGCTCGGGTCCGATTGCGGAGACTAGGTGAATGGGATAGCAAATCAATATTTCTTCTTTAGAAGATTACTGAAAAAACCAGGGGCCTTGTTTCAGACTCCAAGCTACCCCGAATTTAAATTGACCATCACATAAATTACGAAATAGTGTATCCGCATTTTGCGTTTGTTACTTAGAATGCTGAACTAGTCTAGATTTGGAGTATATGCAATGCTAATTAATCAATCATAAGGATTGGCGTCCTTAGCATTGATTATTTGCGGTAATTTGCAAAATTGAAAACACATTTATTTCATGTTTATTGCAGCCATGGCTCTAAAAGGACAAGAAGATTATATTTACGTTTTCAAGGATATAGCGCATCCAGTCGATTTTCTGGATGCCTTCAGAACATTCTACTTGGATGGATTATTTACTGATATTACCCTTCAGTGTCCTTCAGGCATAATCTTCCATTGTCACCGAGCTGTTTTAGCTGCTTGCAGCAATTATTTTAAGGCAATGTTTACAGCTGATATGAAAGAAAAATTTAAAAATAAAATAAAAATCTCTGGCATCCACCATGATATTTTGGAAGGCCTTGTGAATTATGCATACACTTCCCAGATTGAAATAACTAAAAGAAATGTTCAAAGCCTACTTGAAGCAGCAGATCTGCTACAGTTCCTTTCGGTAAAGAAAGCTTGTGAGCAGTTTTTGGTAAGGCACTTGGATATTGATAATTGTATTGGAATGCACTCCTTTGCAGAATTTCACGTGTGTCCAGAACTAGAGAAGGAGTCTCGAAGAGTTCTGTGTTCAAGGTTTAAGGAAGTGTGGCAGCAAGAAGAATTTCTGGAAATAAGCCTTGAAAAGTTTCTTTTTATATTGTCCAGAAAGAATCTCAGTGTTTGGAAAGAAGAAGCTATCATAGAGCCGGTTATTAAGTGGACTGCTCATGATGTGGAAAATCGAATTGAATGCCTGTATAACCTACTAAGCTATGTAAACATAGATATAGATCCAGTATATTTAAAAACAGCTTTAGGTATTCAAAGAAGCTGCCTACTAACCGAAAATAAGATACGATCTCTAATATACAATGCTCTGAATCCCCTGCATAAAGAGATTTCCCAGAGGTCCACAGCCACAATGTATATCATTGGAGGTTATTACTGGCATCCTTTATCAGAGGTTCACATATGGGATCCTCTGACAAATGTTTGGATACAGGGAGCAGAAATACCAGACTATACTAGGGAGAGCTATGGTGTTACATGTTTGGGACCCAACATTTATGTAACTGGAGGTTATAGGACAGATAACATAGAAGCTCTTGATACAGTGTGGATCTATAACAGTGAAAGTGATGAATGGACAGAAGGTTTGCCGATGCTCAATGCCAGGTATTACCACTGTGCAGTCACCTTGGGTGGCTGTGTCTACGCTTTAGGCGGTTACAGAAAAGGGGCTCCTGCAGAAGAGGCCGAGTTCTATGATCCATTAAAAGAGAAATGGATTCCTATTGCAAACATGATTAAAGGTAAGTCCGGATTATATTTACTCTCTAATTTTCCAAGTGTTTGTGGTTAGGCCAGTGGTCTAAATTCTCTTGCAAAGAACTTTAAAAAGAATGTATCACTTTGGAAGGCTATCTAGGAACTATAGTAGATTATACAAATAATAGGGGACAGAGAGTTCCAAGTAGAAGCATGTTAGAGCAGTCCCCAACTTCCCTGAGGTTATGTGATTAGAGTATGCTCCTTATAAAAATATCATTTATATAAGAAAACAGTGTAACTCATCCTACTTGCTCTACAGCCTGTTTCAAGCCTAGATCTTGCTTCAGGTCTTAAGAATTTATCTTTAAGTCAAAGGCTAAATGAAAAGACAAAGTTGGGTGGTTTTATGAGTCCATATTTATTTATTTTTGATTGCTCTTGAAATTGAACCCTTTTCGGTTCTGCTTTTAAATATCCAGCTTTTCCCTTCCCATTATCTGATCATCTCTCTCTTTTAAAAGGTCTTTCATTAAAACCTTGAAAGTTTCCTTAGAGTGTAACAAATTACATTCTTTCAAAAACTAGAGACAGCCCCTGCTGTTTTGATTCAAGTCTTGCTTCCTAGGGTAAAAGATAGGGGCAGATCTCATCCCCTCCCTCTTGTGGTTCGCACAGCCAGGCACACTATTGGGTTTCAATGTCTGTCTGTTAAACACTGTATCTGCTGTGTTCCCTACTAGATTAGCCTTACTCTCCTTCCCTCCCACAGCAAAAAAAGTTAAACTGGAATCTTACTTAATTACATTTATTCATTTGTGCTGGGGAGTTCACAAAAACAACTGGTAGGTTGTTTCTAAATTTGTATAATTTTATTCCAAATGTTCCTTCCCAGGCCTTTCTGTTTCTGTTTTAATACTACTGAGGGTGTGGGAATCTGACCTGGTCTGGGAATCTGACCTGATGTGATCGTTGGATGACAAGCAGGAAGCGCGAGAGGCAGAACGGGCTTGTGATCAGGCACATTGCTCCTGAAGCCAAACTGCTTGGGTCCAAATCCCGACTTTCCATTTCCTCGCTGGGTGCTCAGGCAAATTGTTTCATCTCCCCGTGCCCTGGTTTTATGGTTGTACAGTGGGGATGACAACATTATGTAGCTCAGGGCTTTGGGAGGATTAAGTAAATGTATGCATGTGAGGTGTATGGAACAGTGTCTGGAGCAGAGGAGGAACTCAATAAGTGTTAGGAATTGTTGCAGATATTACCATCATCATTCATTGTTCATTATTGTCATAATGAAGGTCGTTATAAAAGATCACATCAACTTTGACAGAGCAAAAATATTTTCCATAGTAAATCATGTCCACTCTCCTGAATGCCCGAAGGTTCAGTAGTAGATGGTAGAGGGGGAGAACGGGGCTTAGAACTATTGCTGGCTCCCGTTTTGGGCTCTGCCAGAGTTTGACCTGGGATTCCTGGTCTCCTCGCCAGGATGGTCGTCAATGTCCTCCTGACTCTTTTCCTACTAAAGAAACAAGGAGGGTTCAAATACTGTAGCAGCTGTTGTGAACCTGGGTACATTTCTGCCTCTCCTTCTTAATGAGGAGAAACAGTTGCCATGGTTTCATAGTTCAGAGCCTATTTCGGTGAGGAAGAAAGTTGATCAGTTTATTGCGATTTTTAAAAACCATAGTTGAACCACTCTTGCTGAAAAGAAATGCTTCTGTGGTGGATCCAGTGTTAAAGAAAGCTCTAATTGTTCTTGCCTTCTCTGTGAGTGGGATAGGGGACCCTCATACACCGAGGCACCTCCCCCGCCCCCCCCCCCCCAACCAGCTGGGTCTGAAAATCCAAAGTTTTAGTTATACTTTCACCTTTAAGTTTGATTCCTGGTTATATCTAATCATCCTTGGAAAGGATAACCCAATATCCAGCTTTGGCCAGTGCTGGTTTTGAACTTTCTCATTTTTCTGTTGCAAGGGTAACATTACTTTTCACAGTTTATTTTGTAGTCATGACGTGAACTATCAGCTTCCCCTAGTAATCAGAACTTAAACTGTGTAGAGTTAAATTTCAAATTCATTTCCTTTTTTGGTTTAGGGATGTTCAGAGAAGAAATAAATACTTGGCCATCTAGGAGCTCTTCACTTTTTCTCGCTCATCATAACTGCCCTACTTGTAACTCACATTTATGTTGGAGTAGAAATGCACAAGGAGATTAAACTGCACCCAGCATGTGTCAGTGGTAAATAACAGTTGGTTGAAAGAATAGACCAACGTGTTCAACTAAAATGAGCCTCATCTTACTTCCTCTGAGCTTTATTCTCTGCCGAACTCATTTTTCCTCCCCGTTTTCCTAGAGCATCAGCATTTCCTAATTTCCCAATCTTAGGACCTCACCATCAGTTTTGCCTGTTTCTGACACAGTCAGTAATGAAGACGTACGTGTTTACCTGTGACTCTTACCTCCATGCCCTTCCCTCGACACCCAAAACCCCTCCTAAATCAGGCCCTCAATACTTCCTACCTGGGTCAGTATCTGAATCTTTCTGATTATTTATTCTTCTGATGAAGTCTCTCTCTTCCTCTGTTTAAAAGTCTTTAAAATCTTGCTGAATGAAGTCTTCTTTTCATAGTTGGGGGCCAGGATCCTTGGCGGTGTGGCTTCCAATTTACCTCGTCAACTTCAGTTCTCATCTGACAACTCCAGCTGGGCCACCTGCCCTCGAGCATGCTGGCACCAAATGGGGCTACTCCCCATTGCCCACTGAGCCTTTGCCTTTTCCTCCGCATCGGATGGCTTATTCTCACCTTTACCTGCCAAAGTCTTACCTTCTGAGACCCAGGTCAAATTCTGCCACCTCTGGCCATGATTTCCCTGCTCAAAGCAGTGTCTCCTCGCTCTGACGGTTCGCAGTGGTTCTGTACCCTGTGCTCGAATTATTTGTGTAAGTTGCCGTCTTTTAAAAGAGTGCAAGGAGCCTTTCTTGGTCATTCTTCCATTTCTCATGGCACCTAGCACAGGGCCTGACATCTACTGTCAATAATAACAGAAACAATAATAAACCTAGCCCAAATATTCATTGTAAAACACAACGATAGATCCATCTGAAGACATGATTTTAATCAACACACAGGCGTGGGAAACGCGACGGCCTGCGTGTTACATGAAGTCATCTACGTCATCGGTGGCCACTGCGGCTACAGAGGGAGCTGCACCTACGACAAGGTCCAGAGCTACAACTCTGATATCAACGAGTGGAGCCTCATCACCTCCAGTCCGCATCCAGGTAATTAAATACTGGTCCAAAGACACATGTTGTAATACAGTTTTGAGTATGAGGGATGGCTAAAAATGGCCTGGAAAAACAAAGTGCTAGATTTATGGCAGACTACCCATGGGTGTAATTAGAAGGCTCAAAATATTCATATGTCCATCTAACAATAATCATTAGATTATTCTGTGATTAGATCTATTCTGCAAATACTATTCTGATTAGATCATGTCTGCAAATACTTTCCCTGATGTCTTTACAGGACACATTTTAAGCCTGAGTGGTTAAAAATTGTAGTTACTTTTTCGATTTTTTTTTTTTAAAGATTTTATTTATTTGACAGTGAGAAACACAGCTAGAGAGGGAACACAAGCAGCGGGACTGAGAGAGGGAGAAGCAGGCTTCCCACCGAGCAGGGAGCCCGATGCGGGACTCGATCCCGGGTCTCCGGGATCATGACCTGAGCCGAAGGCAGTCGCCCAACCAACTGAGCCACCCAGGCGCCCCTCGATTTTTTTTTTTACCTAGATTCTTTTGTTGTGTTTCTTATTCCTCTGTTGTGTGCTTTCTTTCATGTATATGCATTATATAAAACATAATTCTTACAGACAGTTAAAAAGCGCTAGCCTGATACAAATGGCCAACAGACACATGAAAAAGTACTCAACATCAGTTGGCATCAGGGAAATACAAATCAAAACCACAATAATATACCACCTCACACCATTTAGAATAGCTAAAATTAACTAGTCAGGAAACTACAGATGTTGGTGAGGATGCAAAGAAAGGGGGATTCTCCTACACTGTTGGTGGGAATGGAAGCTAGTGCAGCCACTCTGGAGAACAGTACGGAGGTTCCTCAAAAAGTTGAAAATAGAGCTGCCCTGTGATCCAGCAATTGCACTACTAGGTATTTACCCCAAAGATACAAATGTAGTGATCTGAAGGGGCACCTGTTCCCCAAGGTTTATAGCAACAATGTCCACAATAGCCAAACTATGGAAAGAATCTAGCTGTCCATCAACAGAGGAATGGATAAAGAAAATGTAGTATATATACACAATGGAATATTACTCAGCCATTGGAAAGGATGAATACTTACCATTTACATGGACACCAATGGAACTGGAGGGTATTATGCTGAGTGAAATAAATCAGAGGATGACAGTTATCATACTGTTTCATTCATATGCGGAATATAAGAAATGGCACAGAGGACCACAGGGGAAGGGAGGGAAAACTGAATGGGAAGTTATTGAAGAGGGAGAAAAACCATGAGAGACTCTTAACTATAGGAAACAAACTGAGGGTTGCTGGAGGGGAGGTAGAGGGATGGGGTAACAGGGTGACGAGCATTAAGGAGGGCACATGATGTGATGAGCACTGGGTGTTATACACAACTGGTAAATTATTGAACCCTACATCTGAAACTAATGATGAACTATATGTTGGCTAATTGAATTTAAATTTTTTAAAAAGTCACCAAACTGCAAAAAAAAAAAAAGCACAAGTTTGTCAAATAATTGAGGGAGGCGAGTGCCCTTTGACTGAGTTCAACAGGAGATGGTTTTTTCTCTTAAAAGCATGCTCTTTCTGGGTTTCAATAACTATTAGGCACATACTCCTACGATGGCAGAACCCTGTGTTAGCCTTACTTTAACAATCAGGAAGGGGACATGTGGTCTCTGCACAAGGAATGGCTGGCCTTCTGCCTTCTTTGCCTTTGTTGTTTGACTCATCTCTTTGTGAAGAGCTCCAAGAGAAATATGAGCCATAGCTTGTAACAGTTACGACATGTTTGAGATTTTTCATTAGGATAGATTTATATCACAATATCACTCTACTACTTTGAATCATTTTCCATGTAGCATAAGACTTCTTTCCTCTTTGAATCACTGGTGAGCGTGATTGAAATTCGCAAGCTTGAACCATTGGAGAGGGACAGTAACAGTTAACCTTATTGAACGCTTCCTTAGGTCAGGTACTGACTAAGCACTTTACACAGAATGTTACCTTAATTTCTGTTTACAGCCTTGTGACTAGATATTGTTAACCCCCATTTTACATATTTAGAAACGGAGGCAAGAAAGGATAAGTTCGAGGGGTGCCTGGGTGGCTCAGTGGGTTAAAGCCTCTGCCTTCGGCTCAGGTCATGATCTCAGGGTCCTGGTACCGAGTCCCACATCGGGCTCTCTGCTCAGCCAGGAGCCTGCTTCCCCTCTCTCTCTGCCTGCCTCTCTGCCTACTTGTGATCTCTCTCTCTGTCAAATAAATAAATAAAATCTTTAAAAAAAAAGATTAAAAAAAAAAGAAGAAAGGATAAGTTCGCACAGTTTGGAAATGGCGGACCAGGATTCATTTCGGCAGTCTGATTGCATACTCTGTGCTGTGGGCCACGAAGCAGCCTCCCTCTCCTTAAGGGAGTGGGCTGTCCTGCTTTTGAGCAGCACAACTGCACCCACCCAGGGAACACACATTTCATCTCCAGTTGAGGGGAAGGGCTCTGCCCCTGCTGCTGCATCTCCATGTGCCACGGGCTTTGCCTAACAGGAGACGTCAGCCACAGGCTGTCCTGACTCTGAAGACATCATGGAATGGATAGCCTTCTCTCCCCTAGTAGCCCGGATGTATTAGCCCGGACTCTCTACCACTTTCTGTTAGGACCAATGAAGTTATAATGGAGAGTAATAATACCAGTTCATATTGAGCAATAGCGAATATTTATTTAGTAAGTATGAGCCAGGCACTAACTATTCCAGTAATTTTATATGTCGCAATCTATTTAAACCTCACAGCAATCCTGTGAGCTAGGTACTACTATTCTCTCATTTTGCAGGTCACTGGAACACAGAGACAGTAAATAAATTGCCCAAGATCAGTTAGCTAGTGTTTGTTAGAGATGAGGTTCAAATCCAGGCAATCTGGCGGAGAGGCCATGTTTTTAACAACTGGGAAATCCCTTTCTAGTTATCACGTAAGGCACAAAGATGAATAAGAGCTAGTCTCTACTGCTACAGAAACCTGGAATCTAGTAGCGAATACACATACATAACAGGAATACAAGGCAATTATATAAGTAAGTGCTCTTGAAACTGAGGGTAGAAAGAGCTTGAGTCTACTTTAAGGGAAATCTGGAAATCTTAGAATTCCAGTAGTATGTTGGTATGAGTTAGGCCTTAAAGAATGGCTACAATTAAGGTATTTTTTGAAGAAGAGTTTTCTGGCACAAAGTAGCCAATGATGGGAAGCAGAAAGGCACGTTCCAGGTTTATTTGGGTACTTGAGAGTGGGTGTATATGATGAGATGTGAGAGGGTAGAGGGATTGGATGGGAGAGTTCAATTGAGCATTTCATGGAGGGCTTCGAATCACAGTCAGGAGAACTTTAAAAATGGTCAACTACCAAAGGTTTTGAGCCTTTTAGAATAGATTAGGAGAAAGACAGCAGTTAAAATTGTTGTCGTACACCAAGTGAGATAGGCTGAAAGCTTGAAGCAGTAGGAGGTGAAAACTGGTAGATGTGAGGAATATTATGGATTCAACATGGGGAGAGTTGAAGGATAAGCTGCTGGGAAGGGAAAAGAGGAGTTGAGTTGGAGCTCAGTTTTGTAGTTAACTGTGGAGAGCTGGCTGGATCATCCAGGACAGCTTTCCAGCAAGCAATGCGAAATATGGGTCTGCAGCTCAGGAGGAAGAGTGTGGCCAGATTTAGAGATCTAGGTGTCATTTGCTTGGCGGCGATGACTGTGGGTGTGGAGATGGTTGAGGTGCATGGGGAGGGTGGGACTAAGAGTACAGCTATGCACAGTCTTGGGAAACAACACTAGTTAAGGGGTGAGCTGGGAAGGAGGAGTGTGGGAAGAACCGGGAAGCAGCAGGAAGTGATAAAGGAATAAACCTATGGAGAGCTATATCAAGTGGGAAGAGAGTTCTCTCCTGGCTCCCCCATTTATTCACATGGCTAATCTTGGGCAGTGGCTTAAGTTCTTGGGTCTTACTTTCTAGTAAAGAAGTTAGATTAGGGGCGCCTGGGTGGCTCAGTTGGTTAAGCGACTGCCTTTGGCTCAGGCCATGATCCGGGAGACCTGGGATCGAGTCCCACATCGGGCTCCCTGCTCGGCGGAAAGCCTGATTCTCCCTCTCTCACTCCCCCTGCTTGTGTGTTCCCTCTCTGTCTGTGTTTCTCTCTGTCAATAAATAAAATCTTAAAAAAAAAAAAGAAGTTAGATTAGATAAGCTTTACAGATCTTTTCAGTGAGAATAATCATAGTAGGAAAAAAGTTTAAATTATTTCAGTTGTATATTGAATACCTGAAAATATTGTGGTTGTCTCTGAATTCCTGCATGGCTCTCTTTATATCACTCATGCAACACTGAATACAGGCTGCTGTGTGTTTATAGTGAATATGTGTGTGTAAACTTTCTGAGCTGTGACAGATGGTGCCATTCTTGTGCTTAGTTTGAAATTGTTCATTCCTTTGTTTGCCCAACAGAGGCTTGTTGAGTGTTTCCCACATGTGATATATAGTGCTAGGAGCTCTATAAGGCACAGTCCTTTGGGTTCAGTAGCTTTGTAGAGTGACCACCAGGAAAAAGGCAGTTACAGCTGTGAAAGAAAAAGTGTCCATCAACAATAACAGGAGGTTATGTCATATTTGGGTAATGGGAAAAAACTCTCAGGAATCACCTTATTTATTTTTTCCATGTTTTTAAAGTTTATTTATTTGAGTAATCTCCACATGGAACATGGGGCTTGAGCTCAAAACCCTGAGATCAGGAGTTGCATGTTCTTCTAATTGAGCCAGCCAGGTGTCCCAGGAATTAGTTTATCTTAAATATTTTTCCTGTTATGGGAAGACTGAGATATTTTTCTTAAGAACCACAAACTGAGGATTTTTTGGTAAACTTTGCAATTTAAGAAAAGCTTAGTCAACTCATTGTTGAATCACACCAACTGATAAAATTCCTGAATCATTAATTTTTACAGCCATTTGTTAGAACAGTTCATATAATTTATATAAACAATGTTTCACAAGTACCAAAACAAATACATTCTATAAAAATTCTGCATGTGTAATAACTGGAGACCTAGGTTAAATAAATGGGGTTTTCAGAGGTGGAAGAGTTCTTACTTTCCTGGCTATCAGGTACTTGAGGACAACAGTATGTGGACTCAAACCAAAAATGCCCATCTTCTGAGATTTTTTTCCTTAGCCTTTGAAACCTAGATAACAAGAACTTTACTGATAAGAATGTGCTTACATTCTTAAAGGGAAATCACATTTTTGACTATACATTCTCTCTTTCTAAAGGGGGGTTTATAAGCTTTTTTCTCCCCCACAAAATAATAGGAGTGCACTTTTGAGTACAGAGGGTACAAGTTCCAATTCATTCATTGATCCAACAAATTTTGTTGAGTCCTAAGTAGGTTCCAGGCACTTGCCACTCCCCAGTAGGGATGGAGTAGTGGGCAGGACACAGGTCCTACACCAGCGGAGGGGAGAGGGACAGTAACCAAGAAATGTCAGACAGTGAGAAGTACTGTGGAGAATATGAAAGCAGGTGATGTGGTGGCGATGCCTGCCTGGCCACGTCAGATTGGGTGGTCAGCGGAGGGCCCTCTGAGGAGCTGACCATTAGATGAGACCTGGATGACAGGAAACAGGCGGCTGTGCAAAGACATGGGAA
Source organism: Spilogale gracilis (assembly GCA_004023965.1). NCBI lineage: Eukaryota > Metazoa > Chordata > Mammalia > Carnivora > Mephitidae > Spilogale > Spilogale gracilis. Next base: position 29,435 of record PITA01011994.1, read on the forward strand.
CAGAAGAGTTTCTAGGCAGAAGGAACCCCTTGGCGATGGCAAGCTTAGTGTTCATTTATTTGCTGTAACGTTAGTGCTCTTCCTTCAGGCCTGCAGCTAGAGGTATTTAAGTGTAATCCTATAAATGATATTCCCAGAGAATGAACTCACAGGTTAGTAGCGCTGCTGGAAATGGGGATGTGGGACAAGCACGGCTGGGACCAGGGTGAGATGAGAGAGACATAGGAGGCACAGAATTGGAGTCCCTCAGAGAATGAGAGCGAGCAGCCTTGCGTTTGGCACCTCGGACACCTCCCCTGCCTCACCTAGTGACAGCCCTGGGAAGGGAGAGGAAGTGAGGTTGCAGAAGAGCTGGGGACCTTGATTGCGTGGGGGAGGGGGCTACATAACATGGGAAAAATTAAAACAACCCAGAAGTCTGACCCCTCCTCTAGAGGCAGACTCCCAGCTCGGAACCCAGACCTCACACAGCAGGTGTCTGCCTTTGAGCTGCTTTTATAAAAGTCTCTTCGGATCACAGACTGTAGTTCCCCACTAATCTGGTTGTGTCCTTAACTTGAGCAGCAGCGTGAGAGAGACAAGCCAGGTCCTGCCTCTGGCCCCGGAGCTGCAGACCCTACAGAGTGCCTGCTCCTGGTTGTAGGGGGGTGGCTACTAAGGCACGAAGGAGACTACACCAGTCCTCTCAGATGTCTTCATGTCAGAATGTCAGAGGCCCTCCACAACTTGTATCCAGAGGTGTAGAATGAAAGGTGTCTGCGCTGGGGATTTCCCAGAAGGGTGGTGGTCTGAGGATGAGTTCCTCCCTGGCACCCCACAAAGCCAGATGAAGGATCACCCGAGAGAGAATGGCAGGGAGATAATCTGAATCAGGTGATAGGGAATGGACTTTAAGGCTCAGTATTGTGGTAGAGGAATCAGACTGTCGAGATGACTCGAGTTTTGTATGCTGCATTGTAAGAGGTTATTACATCACCAGCCTAAGGAATCTCCCCTGTTTGTTATCCTAATACAATTTTGCTTTTTTCTTTTTAATAGAATATGGATTGTGTTCAGTTCCATTTGAAAATAAGCTCTATCTAGTTGGTGGACAAACTACAATCACGGAATGCTATGACCCTGAACAAAATGAATGGAGAGAAATAGCTCCCATGATGGAAAGGAGGATGGAGTGTGGTGCGGTCATCATGAATGGATGTATTTATGTCACTGGGGGATATTCCTACTCAAAGGGAACATACCTTCAGAGCATTGAGAAATATGATCCAGATCTTAATAAGTGGGAAATAGTGGGCAATCTTCCAAGCGCCATGCGGTCCCACGGGTGTGTTTGTGTGTATAATGTCTGATTGAATCCATAGAAATGACCCAATAATCACTGTTTCAGGGTGTAGTAAAAAAAAAAGAGAGAGAATTTGGGATTTGGAGTCCCTTACTTACCGTTGTGGCCTGGCACATAGTGGGCGGATTCCTATGTCTAACCCTCACTCTTCACCTCAATGCAGTGATTAATGGAAAATCCTATGTGTATTTACAGTTGATTCAGTAGGGTTAACACCCTATAATCTCTGCTTTTCAAGGTAATATGGAATTTTGGACACTTGGTGAAAAGTGAAATACCTTTGTAGTGAATTTTTCTCCTGGTAGCATCAACACTGGGTGCAGGTCAGAATCATTCTTTGGAATGAAATGTCTCTTCTGACCCTGTAATGTACTAGTGTATATTAAGGTTCCATTTAGTTAGCAAGGAATTTGAATTTTCAGGAGGGAATCTTCTCTACCTCTACAAAATCAACACTTTAAAACAGCGTTTTCCACAGTTAGATGTATTTAGAATGTGGACTTACTTTAAGTCTTTTTTTCCTTTGTAGTGTGTATAATTTATTGTTCTTTATTTGCTGACGGAAGTATATGAGATACTGTGCAAAAGATTATTACTGTTCAGAGTTTACAAACTAAATTTAAAAGAATAGTAAATCTGAAAAATTGCAGAGGAATAGTTAAATATTTGTTAATGCTAAGAGCTATTTTAAATTTTCAGCTTTGATGTAAACTGCTAGTTTAGGTGTCTTTAGTTCAAGCATGTTAGAACAATCCTCTTTATTTGTAAGTATAGATCTATATCTGCATACAAAACTGAATTTTAGAGCCAGAAAGCATGTAGGACAGTTGTGATGTAATAGAAAATACAGCGATGAGAAGAAATTTGCTTTCATTTCTCAGGTGTGCCACATTAACTAGATTTTTTGTAACTTGAATTGAGTCACTTAACCTTTCCTTGATTAGAGCTTCATGACCCATGCATTTTGAGTCACAGATGTGCCTACATATGGGTCCCCATAAGTGCTGGGGGAGCTAGAGGTAGCCGGGGTGACTGGAACTTCTGGGCAGAAACACCTTTGTCCACTTTCCCTAGTGTACCTGCAGTATTTCTGTGTGTGACAAAACTTAAGTGAGCTGATGTTTTAGTGATCTGTTAGACCATCTACCTACACTCTCCATTTTCTGAAAGACACAGTAATTATTTTTAACTTAAAATATGGAAGTTGAAAACTACCTGATGCCTTTTTTTTTTTTTTTTTTTAAGAAAGCAACTGTACAACACATTCATTTCAGATGGCATTTTAAGTAGACACAACTCTCTGGAAATGCAGTATGGTACCACATAGAAGAAGCCCCAAAAGGGCTATATCTCTGCCCCATAAATTCTACTCCTAGGTTTGTAGCATAAAGAATAATATAAAAACAAAACAAAGAGAAATGCATTAGGATGTTTATGTCTGCATTATTTATAATAGCAAAAAATTGGAAATAGTCTACATGCTGAAGAAGAAAGTGGGCTAACAAAGTAACTAAGTATCATACTGCCATTAAAATAATTATTTGGAAAACTGTAAAAACATGGCTGTGTCTGTGATATGGTAAGTAAAATAAGTACAATAAAAAAGAGTACGTGCACTTATGATTGTGACTTTGTAAAACCTTTTTGCATGTGGAAGGTAATATGCAAAACTGAAATCCATTGTGTTAGTGTGGGGGGATGTGGAATGATTTTTAATTTATTTAAATGTTTTTCTTTAATATTTGTGTTTTCAATAAAAATAAGGAAATCACTGTACACGTGGTAAAACTGCTTGAATTTGGCCTGAGCGAGTCAAAGGTCGGTCGAATTAGTAAAACCACTGAGTTATAGACTATTTCAATCTGTAATTGGATTACAGACTATTTCATTGCTTTCAAGAACACTTAGCAATTAATGCTGGGCCAGTCATGTGACGGCCAGTAGTGTTTTAGAGATCTGTTTTATGGAATAGATGAAAACAACTGCACTCACCTTCCCTTGCTTTTAGCTTGCCTAGGTCCTATAAAATCCTGACTTGAGTCCAACCTCTGGGAATTCTTCCCTGCTGCTCAGCCCCTGTAAAACACCCATTGTCACATGTAAAGACTGTTTCATTTTATATGTGAAGTATATGTAATTTTGAGTTCATGGATCATATCTTAGTTTTTTCAAGGCCTAGCATTTCATTTGTCTCTCCAGTGTACTTTTTTAAGAAAGATGATGGTATCTGTTATTTTTACAGAAAGGCATTCCACAGGTGCTTGAAAGATCTTGAAAATGGTTTGTGGCCTGAGGTATTTAATTTATTGTGCCTATTTTCCGTACAATTCTGTTTTTGCTATTGTCCTGTGCATGCAAGAAAGTATTATGGAAGGCAAGATAAACACTTCTGTCAGAATTATCCCAAGTTCCAAATCACTGTGGTATGAGTGGAAAATATTTTACTATAATTAAATGCAAACCACTGCTTTGGAAGGACTGGCACTATTTTGCAAAATAATTAAAATTGTGGAGATGATTTTAAGTATCACTGAATTAAGAGGACTCAAAGTATCCAAATTTTAAAGTTACTGTTTCTTGAGGTGCCTGGGGGGGGCTCAGTCAGTTAAGCCCTTGATGCGATTTCAGTTCAGGTCATGACCTGAGCCCTGTGAGATGGAACCCCTTGTGGGGTGTACAGTGTGCTTATGATTTTCTCTCTCCCTCTCCCTCCGTCCCTCGCCCCACCCCCTCTTTCTCAAATAAATAAATGAAGTTACGGTTTCTCACAAGTCATATTTTTAGTTTTGAGCTGCAACCGAAATAGGGTTAGCCTCTAGAGTACTTGCTGAAGGCAGGACATGAGCCTCTGTTTTCATATTCATGTAAATATATGCTGGTGTTAAGGACTGAACGTTTATAGCCCCCAAAATTCAGAGGCTGAAGCCCTTATCCCCAATGTGACTATAGAGGTAGGGCCTTACAGAAGCAATTAAGGTTAACTGAGGTTGTAAGGGAAGGTACTTGCACACTGGCAGGTAGGATCCGTGTCCTTTTAAGAGACCCCAGAGAGCTTTCTCTCTCCTTGCCTGTGTGAAGCCATGGGGAGAAAGCAGATCTGCGAGCCAGAGAGACTGCTCTCACCAGAACCCGATCTCATCTCAGACTTCAGCCTCCAGAACTGTTAGAAAAAATTATGTTGTTTGAGCCACCCAGTGTATGGTGTTGGTTGTGGCAGCCTGAGCTGCCTAACACAGCCCGAGAAGGAGGTGGTGCTTCACATGCTTCGGGGTGGACGCTGAATCTGCCGGGTGTAGACAGTCTGTTCCCTCAGCAACCCTGCTTTCCCCCACCCCCTCCCACACAAAGCGACCAGAAACACCTGATTTATTTATTTGAAAATGTCTGAAGCTTGATAAAGACAACTTCATTTTTCTTAGGTGATAGTAAGATGTAGCTAGGGGTTTCTTTCTGCCCAGTTCTTGCCAAGACTATGTCTGTACTAATGTCCTAACTCCCTACAGGGATACATTTTGAAATCATGGGTCCTAAACTGTTAACTCTTATTTTATTTTATTTATTTGACTTTTAGAGAGTGCAAGCAGGGAATGGGGGAGGGCAGAGGAAGAGGAGAGAGAGAATCTCAAATAGGCTTCAAGCTTCAAGCGCAGAGCCCAGTGTGGGGCTTGATCCCAGGACCATGAGATCACAACCCCAGCCAAAACCAAGAGTTGGATGCTTAAGTGACTGAGCCACCCAGGCACTCCCCCCCCCCAGCTTTCTGACTTAAAACATAATATTTTCTTTGGGGCTTCATTGAAGTGGTATTGAGCATCTTGTTCAAGTGAATATTCTAGATTCCAATTAGCCACAATTTAGGGGTGTTCTCTGCTGGCCTAGGAAGAATCAGTGTAAAATGTGTCTAGTTATGTACATAAGATTACCAATATTTCAACTTTACCTTTGAAATTCAAACCACACCACAAGCTCTTACCTCTGTGCACCTACAAGTGCCTCTTACATAGGTTCTTGTTGGAGAATCTGAAATGCCAGAGCTGTGGACTTTAGCCTTAATAGGAAGAGATGGAGCCAACTGTTCCCTGTCATTCCCCCCCCCAAAAAAAAAAACCCCACATACCTTCCCACTTTTGCTCACCAACATAAGACTGGCCACATGTAATCTGGGAACACTCTTAGCAGTGCCTGCCTGACATCAAACCTTGTTAAATACATCCTCGGTACACATGCAGATGGAGACACAAAGGTGGCACTTGTGTTTCCCAGATATGTACTTCTGCAGCCCTCTTCTACCCTCCAGCTCTTTCTCCTCACACCTTCCTCACTGAGGACATGAGACAAGCCTTTTCCCAGTCAAGAGAGTATAGGACCTTGCACACTGGCAGACAGGGAGATAAGAGCTCCACTGGTGTATGATTTCTTAAACCTTTTTGTAAACTGTCAAATATAGCACAAATACAGAAGTCACATGAAACAAATGAACAGCTGAGTGAGTTATTAAAAAGCGAACCGTCTTGTAACTGGCATCCGTCAGGAGACAGCACTGGCCAGCCACTCCGCGGGCACCTCCCAGACACAGCCTTCCATTCCTCATGAATAACCTCTGTCCTTACTGTGGTGATTATTTTCTTTCTTCTACTGCTATCAGCCTCTGTATTATTAGTTTCCTGTGACTGCTATTAAAAAATCATTGGGGGGCCTGGGTGGTTCAGTCAGTTAAGCATCTGCCTTTGGCTCAGGTCATGATCCCAGGGTCCTGGATTGAGCCCTGAGCAGGGAGCCTGCTTCTCCCTCTCCCTCTGCCTGCCGCAGCTCCCACTGCTTATGTGTGCTCTCTGTGTCAAATACATAAATAAGTAAAATCTTTTTTTTCTTTCTTTTTTTTTTTTTAATTTACTTATTTGACAGAGAGAGATCACAAGTAGGCAGACAGGCAGGCAGAGAGAGAGGAGGAAGCAGGCTCCCTGCTGAGCAGACAGCCTGATGCGGGCCTTGATCCCAGGACCCTGAGATCATGACCTGAGCCGAAAGCAGAGGCTTTAACCCACTGAGCCACTCAGGCGCCCCAAATAAGTAAAATCTTAAAAAAAAAAAAAAAGACAGACTTGTATTTGTCTCTTTTTGATGTCAGCAGCCACAGATGCTGTGATGAGGAACTGCTGTTTAGTTGCTGCTAGGCATCCAGTGGTATGACAGCCCTGCTCACACCCAGAGTCTGGATATACATTAGTTTATGGAGTTTTATTTCTTAGTGATATATAACTGACATACAATATCCTATTAGTTTTAGGTGTACATCATAGGGACTTCCTATTTTTATACCTCAGGAAATGATCCTACAAGAAATCTAGTCACAATCTGCCACCCTACAAAGTGATTACAGTATTATTGATAATGTTCCCTACTCTGTACTGTACATGTCAGAGTTTGGATATTTTGATAAGGATCTGAGCTGAGGAACCCTGCCCAGGTTCCTGCTTTGCTTTTCCCTGGGCACTTTTTTTTTTTTTTTTAAGATTTTATTTATTTGACAGAGAGAAACACAGCTAGAGAGGGAACACGAGCAGCAGGAGGGAGAGAGGGAGAAGCAGGCTTCCTGTGGAGCAGAGAGCCCAATGTGGGACTCGATCCCGGGTCTCTGGGATCATGACCTGAGCCGAAGGCAGTCACTTAACCAACTGAGCCACCCAGGCGCCCACCCTGGGCACTTTTAAAAATAAACACATAGAATGGAGGGGGGGGGGTTGATGGCTTCTGCCCCAACCACCTTCCAAGTTAATAAGTGCTTGGTACCCTGCTCTCTAGCTCCCGCTCCCTCCTGACCTGGCACGGAAGAGTGCCTTTGCCCTGGTCTCTTGTGCATCCCTTACTCCCCCAACTCCTACTTTTTGGCATTTGTAGTAAATCATTCACTTCCTTCGTGTGAGTGTATGGAAACTGCGGTTTCATCGAAATGACCCTGGGGTTTTCATTTCCCCACAGTGGGAGCTCTGCCGCTGAGGGAGCTCCCTGCTGACCCCTGTGTGGATGGCTTATGTCTTCTCCTTCAACAGGACATAATCTGCTTATTCTCAATTTAATGCACCATCTAAGGGCTCCCTAACACAGATCCTCAATACCTAGATCTTTGATTCCTTAGAGTCTGCCAAGTGGTGGTTTCTAATGCTATAATCTTTTCTTCATTTACTAGTTGTTTACCCAGAGGTATAGGAAAAAGTAGGATAAATGCTTGATCCTTATCTTTATGTACCAGTCTGTAGAATAAACAACATCCTTCAAAGGTGATTTATTAGATTTGGGTTTTTCAATCATTATGAACTTACAGATTTAAACCTATTTGTCACTTTTCAGTCCATTCTGGTTACTCTTATTGAAGCTCGATTTATTCCATCTTAAGACAGTAGAAGGATTGTTTTCCAGTTCCTTTTGGCACAATCCCAGTGGTTTTTGATAGCTTCTTTGCTGATTGGTAGGACAGCGTACTCTTGGCTCACCTTGTACCTCTCCTGCCTCAAACGTGGAATTTGAGATTTCTCCAAGCAGTCCCGGTTTCTTTTACTGAAAAATGGCATTTCAAGACCATAGTCTGGGTGTTAGGGATGTTTACTGCAACTAGATTGTTCATCATTTCTAGGTCTAAAGTTAAAATACATGACAACAATAACACAAAAGACAGAGGAGCGGTAATTAAAATTAAAATTTTCTAAGGTCTTAGAGGTGTCAGGGAAGTCTTAAAAGCACTGTAGGGTGTTTACCTAACCTCCTCTATCCTAACCTCTGTAGCCAAGTGGTCTGGTTCTCAGAGTCACCTTGGGTAACAGAATTAGAATATCACATTGTAGTTCATTTGCTTTCTGCCACATCTTAAACACACACCATTCTCAGAATAACAGTACTAACGTGCTGATGGGTATGCATTTTCAATAATCTGGGGCTTCAATATTCCAAACAGAAAGCAGATGCAGAGGTAAGGTGAAAAAGGCCGCTACCACCTGAGGCTTGGAGTTTTACTTAGCAGGAAAGGATGGTAAGGGATTCCAGCCAGGAACTTGAAACATACATAAAAAGTGGGAACATTTTGGAGGATCTTATTCTTCATATTAAAAAAAAATTTTTTTAAACAATCTCTACACCCAACATGGGGCTTGAACTTACAACTTGGAGATGAAGAGTCACGTGCTCTACTGACTAAGCCAGCCAGGGACCCCAAGTTCTTCATAATTTTTGAAGGTCTTTGAAACAGCCTTTGACCTTCCTTCCGCCTTTCCATCCTCCAATTTCTAAGAGAAGGCATTTATGCTTGGGGGCTCAGCCAAGAGCTTATGGGAGGACTCTTCCAGATAATTTTCCCTTGTCAACCTGTTAGGAAGTCTAATGAACACAAAGGACAAGTAAAATTATTTTCAACTGTTTTTAAGAAAATAAAGAACCTCAAAGTTATTGGCTTAAAAATTTACCTATTCTTTTTATCTCTGCTTTTTTTTTTTTTTTTTTAAAGATTTCATTTATTTATTTGGCAGAAACACAGCTACAGAGGGAACACAAGCAGGGGGAGTAAGAGACAGAGAAGCAGGCTTCCTGCCGAGCAGGAAGTCCGATGCGGGCCTCGATTCCGGGCCTCTATCCCGGGCCTGGGTTCCAGGCCTCTGGGATCCTGACCAGAGCGGAAGGAAGACTCTTAATGACTAAACCATCCAGGCGCCCCCTTACCTCTGCTTTTAAGAGAAGTGAGGAAGGCAGAGTGAAGGAGTCCATAGCCTTTGTCTCTTTGAACAAGGAAAAGCTTCTCTAGAAAGATTTGGGTCAGGAATTGCACAGTTGAGAAGCCCCATGTAGCCAAGCATTTATGCAGCCACACCCAAGTCACAGTACACACCTGGTGATGAAATTATTGGAAAGTCTAAACCAAAATTGCACTCAATGTAAACTACTGTTACTCTTGGCTGGACACAACTTCAGTCTTCAGGTGCATTTTGTGACTTTGTATTTCCTGTTAGAGTTTTTTGTCTTGTGTACCTTGTAATATTTTGAACAGTAGCTCTGACTGGGCATTCCTCCACAGTGACATCCACCCTCTGTGAACCTCTGTGTCTTTATGCTATAAATTATAAATAAAGATGTTCTTGGCCATTGAAATGGATGAGCTGAAGCTTTGAAATGTTTTTTCAATGAGGAAGCTCAGGTTTTATGAGAAAATATAACAAAACATCTGTGGGAGTAGCTCAGCATCCTGTCTCATAAATCCAGGACTGGAAATATTCTCATCAGGCTCTCTTCTTTTCTTTCTCCTTCCCTGTCTATAAAAGCCAAACATTTAGAAGAGTTTAAGATGAGGGTAAGAAGAGTCAGCCAGTTCTCCAGTGGTAGATTTCTGGGGGCATTCAAGAAAAATCTATCAAAATTACAAATGGAAAATCCTTTTGAACCAGCAGAGCACTTGACTGGCATGGGAGCACTTCTCATCTCCTGATGTGTCCTTCCAGGCAGAGCAGCTCTGCTAACTTAATATCTTTGACTTCTCTTCCTTCTCCCTAGGGAAGGAGGGATGGCTTTCCTAATTATTAAATGTAAAGAATAAGCTGGGAAGACTCCACTCAGTCCCTCTTCTTCTTAAACCTGCACAGAGAGACCTATAGTTGATCAACACTGCCTTGATTAAATGGAAAGAGATTAAGAATTAGTCTCTGCAAATATAAGTCACATTCTTCAATGTCAGCTTTTATCAGTAATAAAGGTCATATTTTGATCACCTATCCGCTTAATTCTTTGTCTTATTTCCCAATTGGCTCAAAAGTTGGGTGAGGATGAGGGGTGTTATTTATGGCTCTAAGATCCAAACACATGTCTAAGAATTATCCTAGAGATACATTTATGTATGTATAAAATGACACATGATAAAATTACTCATTGCAACACTGTAACAGCAAAAGACTGAAAGCAATCTGAATGTCTATGTAGAATTATTTAAATAAATTTTTTGAATTATTTAAATAAATTAAGACAGTACTGCACAATGGAGTGTTATATAGCCATAAAACTTGATGAAGCGGGTGCCTGGATGGCTCAGTGGGTTAAAGCCTCTGCCTTCAGCTCAGGTCATGATCTTGGGGTCCTGGGATCGAGGCCCACATCGGGCTCTCTGAGCAAAGACCCTGCTTCCTCCTCTCTCTCTGCCTGCCTTTCTGCCTACTTGTGATATCTCTCTCTCTGTGAAATAAATAAATAAAATCTTAAAAAAAAAAACTTGACGAAGCTCCAAAAATAAAGGAAAACACACATTCACACACAGCCACAAAACATAAACAAGGTATAGAACCTTTAATATAGTATATTATCAGCTGTGTAAGAAGAGAAAAAAAGCATAAATATTTGCTAGTGTATTCACAGAATATTTCAAGAAGGATATACAAGACAGTAATGATTTTATTTAGTTATTTTGCTTCAGGGGAAAGAAACACGGTAGCTAGGTGCATTTTATGATTTTTGCTCCTTAAAGTCACAGAAATAATGGATGACTAAAAATTCAAAGCAGAAATCATATGTCTCAAACAAAGTCTTATTAAGTAGGTATAACTCTTTGAAATCAAATTTGTTAGTAGGTGGGTTATAAATTATTCAGTCATTTACTCAATCAAAATGCATTCACACTTATTTAGTCACATAAATTGAAGTGATTGTTATAATTTGACTTAAAAAACAAACTTAGTTCACATTTGAATAAATGTGCATATAACTGAGCACCTAAGTGAGGTTTTCAAATAAACAGAGTAAAAACATAGGTACACAAATAGTTTATACCATATTGCAAGTTTCCTCATGATAAGTTATGTTTATTCTCATGTATTCAGAAGCTTCTCATTGAGACCCTCCGCTGTGCCCCACTCTGCTCTAAACTCAGAAAACGGTGGAGCAAGACACTGTCCCTGTTCTCCTTTTTAAAAAAATTCTATTTATTTGATTGAGAAAGAGCGAGCAGGAGCCAGGCAAGGGCAGAGCAGAGGGAGAAGAAGAAGTCTCCCCGCTAAGCAGAGAGCCCAGCTTCAGAGCTCAATCTCAGGACCCTGGGAACATGACCTGAGCTGAAGGCAGACACTTAACCAACTGAGCCACCCAGATGCCCCTGTCCCTGTCCTTAGTAGAGTTTCCCCTAAGAGTGTATGTAGACAATAAACAAATAAACAAGCAGATAATTTAAAAAAGTGATAGTGCTAGAATCAAATTTATAAATACAGAGAGCAAACTGGTATTTGTCAAAGGGAAGGGAGCATGAAGAGAACCTTGGAGCACTGTTGGTGGGATTGTAAATTGGTATAGCTGCTGTGGAAAACAGTATGGAAGGTCCTCAAAAAAATAAAAATAAAACTATAACATGATCCAGCAGTCCCACTTCAAATCCCAAAGGAAATGAAAACACTATGTCAAAGACATATCAGCATCCCAATGTTCATAGCAGCATTATTTGCAATAACCAAGACACAGAAACAACCTAAGTGTCCATCAAAAGATGGATGGATAAGGAAAATGTAGTATATATATTATTCAGCCATAAAAAAGGACAGTCTAGGGGTGCCTGGGTGGCTCAGTCGGCTAAGAGACTGCCTTCAGCTCAGGTCATGATCCCGGAGTCCTGGA
>PITA01011994.1:47044-64294 GCA_004023965.1 Spilogale gracilis
ATCCCAAGCAGATTCAATGCTGAGAGTGGAGCCCAACATGGGGCTCGATCTCATGACCCCAAGATCATGAGCTAAACTGAAATCAAGAGTCAGATGCTTGAACAACTGAGCCATCCAGGCACCCCCAACCCTACTTCTTTTATGCTTGCCTCCCTGCTGAGTCTAATTCTATACCTTCATTAGGCCTGCAGCACAGTAGCTGAACAGTAGACTGCTGTGGCTTAAATTTATGATCACAAAGTTGAAATAAGCATTCAGCATCTGCTCAATAACTATATAACATTTTCTTAGTAAGGTCAATATTTCACTCTCTCAGTCAACTGTTCTGTATTTCCTTTTTTCCCCCTAGAAATTCCAACCCTCCCTAGAGCACCTGGGGGGCTCAGTCAGTTAAGTGACTGACTCTTGATTTCAATTCAGGTCCTGATCTCAGGATCATGAGATTGAGCCCCACATTGGGCTTTGTGCTCATTGCACAGTCTGCTTGATATTCTCTCTCTTCCTCTCCCTCAGCCGCCTCTGCCTGCTCAGAGAAGCATTCTCTAAATAAATAAATAAAATAAATAAAATTAAAAAAAAAAAAAAAGAAATTCCAACCCTGTCAGATAATGATCTATCACATACTTTCCTGAAGAAAACATAGCAACTAAATAGGGACTCTGACCTTTCAGTGTCTTTAGCAATTTTTTCTATCTTCCCACTTGTTACAATACAAGGGCTATTGCTCTATGGGAGACTAGTCCTCTCGCTCTGGATCCTATCTTCTCTTTCTGAAGGACATCATTCTTGCAACTGTCCCCACTCATGGGTCATCAATTTCTCCCTTTTTTATTATGGAATATATCATCCTCAGGGGTAAAATATCATCTTTTAAAAAAAATTCCATTGTTATAAAAAGTCCTTACTTGACCCCAGATCTCCCTTCAGGAGCAGTCCATTTCTTTGTTCCCCTTCATAGCAAATCTCTCCAAGTTGTAACTCCTTCTCTTTTTTTGAGTTCTTCCCCTTCCATTCGCCATTAGAACCCACTCCAGAGCTTCCATTCCCATCACATTACTAAAACCACTAGTATCAAGTCACCTATAATTTTCATGTTGCCAGATTCAATAGGCACTTCTCTGTCCTCATTTTATGTGGGGCCTTGTACACGCACATCAGTTCAGCAGGCTCAGGGGCCAGTTACCATCTCAGACAGTGCTAATTAGGGCCATCCTCAGCACTGTTGGACTTGCGTTGGGGAACCTAATCTCAAAACTTGCAGCTAGACCAAATGGTTACTCTTGAAGAATGTCAAGAAACCAGGTGCCTGGGTGGCTCAGTCGATTAAGCATCTGCCTTCAGCTCAGGTCTTGATCTCAGGGCCCTGGGATCAAGTCCTGCATCAGGCTCCTTGCTCAGTAGGGAGCCTTCTTCTCCCTCTCCCTCTGCCTGCTGCTCCTCTTGCTTGCGCTTTCTCTCTCTGTCAAATAAAGAAATGAAAATTAAAAAAAAAAAAAGAATATCAAGAAATGAACTCATTATTCTGGAAATTGGTAAAGAGAAGAAAACCCAAGCATATATCCTGCCTTTCCTGTTTGAACTCTACATCAAGGAAACCCAAACATAAATGCGGTCAATTTTTTAACTAGAGAAATTTCATCTAATAAATGAAGAAGGAATGATAGACTAATCTCCATTTTGCCATCTTAATGGAATAACTGATTTGGTCAATGATCATCATCAGCTGCTAAAATCATTAGCAGCTTATGGGGAACTTTATGATGATGGAGCAGGCTGACAATACTTGAGCTGGGTGATTAATTTTAATATTCCAAAAAGGAGACTAACAGGCCTTACATGCCTCCTAATGTGATGCAATAAGAGCACAGCATCCCCGATGGAGTGTTCCTCCCAAAGTTTCTAGCCAGAATCTTATCAAGCCTCTAGACCTAATTTTCAGTTTATAGGAAATGCAGGGAACAGATGAACATTTATTTATTGGGAGGGAGCATGAGCAGGGGGAGGGGCAGGAGAGGGAGAAGCAGGCCCAGCACTGAGCAGAGAGCCTGATGCGGGACTCCATCCCAGGCCTCCAGGATTATGAACTGAGCCGAAGGCAGACTCTTAACCACTGAGCTACCCAGGAGCCCCAAGATGGTTATTTTTAAGTCCTCATTCTTAAAGATACAGATATAAGACTTTATGGATAAAATTGTGATATCTGCCATTTGCTCTAAAATAGTCTGGTGAGGGTTTTGGAAAGTGGGTGGCATAAAGATAAAGCAAAATTGATCATATGGTGATAAATGCAGAAACCAAATGATGGGTATTTGGGGAGTTATTACACTATTCTTTCTAATTCTGGAGTGTGCTTGAAAATTTCTGTAGTATGGGGCACCACATATAGGTGGCTCAGTCACTTAAGTATCTGACTTCAGCTCCGGTCGTGACCCCAGGGTCCTGGAGCTTTACGTCTAGTAGGGCTCTGGGCTCTGCTCAGTGGGGAGCCTGCTTTTGCTCTTTCCCTCTGCCTGCTGCTCCTTCTGCTTGTGCTCTCTCTGTCAAATATAAATAAAATCTTTAAGAGAAAAAAAAGAACATTTCTGCGGTAAAAAAGAAAACAAACAAACCAGAAGCCCAAACAGAAAACAGAACACTTAGAGCCCTCTGAGCTCTCTTCTTGAGAATTCTTTGTAAAGCCTAGGAATGGTTTATTGATAACACCTTTACAATACAATACTTCATCTGATTTCTTTTGTTTTGGTCCCTTGATTCTTTCGCAATTTCCCATGGTTCTTTTGAGTTAATTTATTACTTTATTTCTGGTTTTAAATGAATAGGCTAGAACTCCTAGAACTCTTTCCCTTGGGATTTTTCTGCTAATTGCACTGTTAGGCTTCCCAGTGTATGGATTAGAGCCATCCATCCAGTAGGAGGCACTGCCCCCAAAGTATGATTTCCTTTGCCTGTTACCAGAAGATCCCCCTGATTGTTTCATTTTGTAAAACTGAAACTCTGTATCCATTAAAAAATAACTCCCCATTCTCCCCTCCTCCAGCCCCTGGCCAACCACCATTACACTTCCTGTCTTTATGATTTTGACTACTGTAAGTACCTCATAAAAGTGAAATCCTATAGGGGTGCCTGGGTGGCTCAGTTGGTTAGGCGACTGCCTTCAGCTCAGGTCATGATCCCGGAGACCTGGGATCGATTGAGCCCCGCATTGAGCCCAGCATCGGGCTCACTGCTCAGCGGGAAGCCTGCTTCTCCCTCTCTCACTCCCCCTGCTTGTGTTCCCTCTCTGGCTGTGTTTCTCTCTGTCAAATAAATAAAATCTTTAAAAAAAAAAAGTGAAATCCTATAATACTTGTGTTTTTGTGACCAGTTTATTTGAGGATAATGACTTAAGGTTTCATCTATGCCATTACCATACTGCAGAATTTCCTTCCTTTTTAAGGCTGAATTCCATTGTATGTGTTGAATTCCACTGTAAGTACTGAACTTAATTTTACTGTACCACACTTTATACCACATTTTGCTTCTCCATTCGTTAGTCAATAGACACTTGGGTTGCTTCTTCATTTGAGCTCTTATGAATGATGTTGCTATGAATCTGAGTGTACTACCTGGGTTTTTGTGTTTTTTTTTAAGATTTTATTTATTTATTTGACAGAGAGAAACACAGCCAGAGAGGGAACACAAGCAAGGGGAGTGAGAGAGGGAGAAGCAGGCCTCCCGCCGAGCAGGGAGCCCGATGTGGGACTCGATCCCGGGTCTCCGGGATCATGACCTGAGCCGAAGGCAGTCGCCCAACCAACTGAGCCACCCAGGCGCCCCTACCTGGGTTTTTTTTAATGGCTAATTTCACTTCTCTTTTAAAACATTTTCTAAATTTGGATAACCGTTCTAGAGCTAGCCATGGTAATAATATTTTCAATAAATGGTGCTAAACACTTGATTTTTATAGGGAAAAATAAACCCAAAAAACAAAAACCTCTGTCATCTACCTTAGCCTGTATCCCAAAATTAATTTGAGGTGAATCACAGAATTAAATGTCAGAAGACGACAATGAAGCTTCTAAAAGAAATTAGGGGAGAATATTTGTGACTTTGGGGTAGGCAGTGATTTTATTAACATAATGTAAAATGTAGTAGGAACGCTAATAGGAAAGCAAAAAAGTAAGCCGTGGCCAGGGGGTGAGGGTGTAGAGAGGAAGGGAGATATTCACAGTACCTATATCTGACACAGAATTTGTATCTGGATTATATAAACAAACTCTTAAACATCCACTTTTTCAAAAGGACATATCATGATTTAAAAAAATGAACAAAATACTTGGATAGACATTTCACAAAGGATGATGTTCAAATAGAACATAACACATAAAAAGGTGCTGAACATTGCAGATCGTCAAGGAAATGTAAATTTAACGCACAATGAGATACTATCTCACCATTTTTAGAATGACCGAAATTAAAAATAATGACAGGTGCTTTCCTGGATGTTCAGCAGATACATTGTTGGTTCATGTGAAAATGATATGACCACTTTGGAAAGCTATTTGGCAGCGCATATCAAAGCTAAACACACACCTGCCCTGTGACTCAGGCTTTTCACTATTAATTCTGAACCTAACATCTACCCAAAGTCATGCACAAGAGCATTTGTGCAGCTTTAGTCATAATAGCCAAATGCCCATGATCAGAAGAATGGATAAACTGTGGTATAGTCATATGCCACATATACTGTATCTATAAAACATGATTACAGTTATGTTGCCTTCTAGAACAGGCAAAGCTAATCTATGATAGTTACTTTTAAGAGGATATTGACTGAAAGGAGAGCATGAAAGAACTTTCTAGAGTGCTGAAAGAGTTCTATGTTTTAGGGGCGCCTGGGTGGCTCAGTTGGTTAAGCGACTGCCTTTGGCTCAGGTCATGATCCCAGAGACCTGGGATCGAGTCCCATATCGGGCTAACTGCTCGGCAGGAAGCCTGCTTCTCCCTCTCTCACTCCCCCTGCTTGTGTTCCCTCTCTGGCTGTGTTTCTCTCTGTCAAATAAATAAAAAATCTTAAAAAAAAAAAAAGTTCTATGTTTTAATGTGGGTGGTGGTTACAAGTTATTATTCATTTGTGAAACTTCATTAAGCCATACACTTAAAAGTCATACACTTGACCATTTATGTGTTACAATTCAATTTTTAAAAAGTTTACCCCAGGGCTCCTGGGTGGCTCAGTTAGTTAAGCGACTTCCTTGGGCTCAGATCATAATCCTGGAGTCCTAGAATGGAGTACCGCAACGGGCTCCCAGCTCTGCAGGGAGTAAGCTTCTCCCTCTGAACCTTGTCCCCTCTCATTCTCTCTCTCACTCTTCTTTCTCAAATAAATAAATAAATAAAATATTTTTCAAAAAAATTTTATTCCACAAAATGGCTCCTTCTTGTCCCTTTCTATGTCACAAATATTTTATTTTAGACAAAGTCAGTAAAGAACCTGTGTTGTTTTATCATCGTCCATGTGTTGTCTCTTATAAAGATCCACCAATAATTTATGTTACTTGTTCACTGCATCAAATGTAACAAATTGACCCAAGAAAATTTGGTTCACAGTTCATTAGACAACTTGGGGGATAGTGAAGATCTAGGGGCAAGTTTCAGGTATCCCTCCAACAACCTCACGTTCTAGTGATCTGTTACAATGAAGGCAGATCTCATGCAGGATTCTCTCACACATTCAAACATCTATTAGGAAGAAGACAAAAAAGTCACTCCTACGGGGGGCACCTGGGTGGCTCAGTTGGTTGGGCGACTGCCTTCGGCTCAGGTCGTGGTCCCGGGGACCCGGAATCGAGCCCCACATCGGGCTCCCTGCTCAGTGGGAAGCCTGCTTCTCCCTCTCTCACTCCCCCTGCTTGTGTTCCCTCTTTGGCTGTGTTTCTCTCTGTCAAAATAAATAAAATATTAAAAAAAAAAAGTCACTCCTACAGGAGATACTAGACTCCTGACTTTTAGGCACTATGACATCCATCTTGCACACAAAAAAATAGAAAAATCGAAGACAAGCAACCTTCAGAGTGATGAGCTCCATTGGGAGCTTTGATTTGAGTATTCTGCTGCTTAGTGACAAATCTGTTGACTAACTCTGACCAAAAGGCTAAAACATTGACACATCTGCCTTGAATAAAGTTTTCATGCTCTTTTTCCCCCTCTCTTATTAAAATCAAATTTGAATGGTAATTCCATTCTAAGAGGCCATCAGGGTTGGTATGACAGCTCCAGGCTGTCAGGGACTTGGATTCCTTCTATTGTTGCTTTGCCATAGCTGTGGTGTTGCCTTTATTTGTTTGGTCAAGTTGTGCACATCCACACCCAGCCAGTGGGAAGAGAACAAATTCATTCTCTTTAAGAATGACCTGGAAGTTGGAGCACCTGGGTGGCTCAGGTGGTGAAGCTTTGCCTTTGGCTCAAGTTGTGATCTCAGGGTTTGGGGATCAAGCCCCATTGGACTTCCTGCTCAGTGGGGAGTCTGTTTCTCCCTCTCCTTCTGTCCTGCCACCCCACTCGTGCTTCCTTGCTCTCTTGCTCTCTCTCAAATAAATAAAATCTTAAAAAAAAAATGATGTGGAAGTTGCACACATCATTTTACATCTCACTAGCCAGACATGGTCTTATTTAGCTACAAGGGAGGCTGGAAAAATGTAGCTTTTATTTATCTAAAACATTTTTTTTTAAGATTTTATTTATTTATTTGAAAGAGGAGGGGATGCCTGGGTGGCTCAGTCGTTGGGTGTCTGCCTTCAGCTAGGTACTGCTCGGCAGGAGGCCTGCTTCTCCCTCTCTCACTCCCCCTGCTTGTGTTCCCTCTCTAGCTGTGTTTCTCTCTGTCAAATAAATAAATAAAGTCTTTTTTAAAAAAAAAGAAAGAAAGAAAGAGGGAGAGAGAGCCTGAGCGTGGTAGGGGAAGATGAAGAAACAGACATCTCAATGAGCAAGGAGCCCAATACAGGGTTCAATTCCAGGACCCTGGGATCATGATCTGAGCCAAAGGCAGACACTTAACCGACTGAGTCAGGTGTCCCTATTTAAAAAATCTTTTAAATTAATTTATTTTTAAAAAGTCAAGTATAATTAACATACAGTGTTATATTAGTTTCAGGTGTGTAATGTAATGATTCAACAATTCCATACATGACTCAGTACTCATCACTGTACTTTTCTTTTTTTTAAGATTTTTATTTAATCTCTAAACCCAACATGGGTCTCAAACTTATAACCCAGAGATCAAGAGTTGCATATTCTACTGACTGAGCCAGCCAGGTGTGAGACAGAGACAGAGACAGAGACAGAGACAGAGACAGAGAGAGAGAGAGAGAGAGCGAGCTCCCTCAATGGCAACAAGTTGGGGGAGGGCAGGTGGTGGACGGGCAGAGGGAGAGAATCAGCACATAGCAGGTAGTATGCAGCAGCCCAAAGTGGGGCTTGAGACCATGACCCTGAGATTAAGACCTGAGCCAAAATCAAGAGTTAAGCATTCAATCTATTGAGCCACCCAGGTGTCCCCTTAGCTTTCTTTTCTTTTTTTTTAAGATTTTATTTATTTATTTATTTATTTATTTATTTATTTATTTATTTTTATTGTTACTAAAATTTTTTTCCCCAGTGTTCCAAGATTCATTCCCCATTCCCCACACCCAGTGCTCCACGCTTTAGGTGTCCCCAGGACCCACCACCAGGCTCTCCCATCCCTCCACCCCCCCTCCCTCCAAGTCCCTCAGTTTGTTTCTGTGTCCAAAGTCTCTGTTGTTTCGTTTCCCTCCCTAGATTACCCTAGTTCCCATTTACTTTCCTTCTCCCACTTGTCCTCCAGGTTACCCCTCATGCACCGCAAGTAAGTGAAACCATGTGATACTTGACTTTCTCTTCTTGGCTTATTTCACTCAGCATAATCTCTTCCAGTCCAGTCCATGTTGCTATAAAAGTTGGATATTCATCCTTTCTGATGGAGGCATAGTATTCCAAGATTTTATTTTTTTTATTTGACAGAGAGATCACAAGTAGGCAGAAAGATCATAAGTACGCAGAGAGGCAGGCAGAGAGAGAGGAGGAAGCAGGCTCTCTGGGCCTCAAACACAGGACTCTGAGATCATGACCTGAGCTGAAGGCAGAGGCTTTAACCCACTGAGCCACCCGGGCATCCCCCCCCCCCCCCGTAGCTTTTCTCATTGGCCATTCACTTAGTTAAAAATCAGGAGCGAGGGTCGCCTGGGTGGCTCAGTTGGTTAAGCGACTGCCTTCGGCTCAGGTCATGATCCCGGAGACTGGGGATCGAGTCCCACATCGGGCTCCCTGCTAGGCGGGAGGCCTGCTTCTCCCTCTCTCACTCCCCCTGCTTGTGTTCCCTCTCTGGCTGTGTTTCTCTGTCAAATAAATAAAATCTTAAAAAAAAAAAATCAGGAGCGATTTTATATTATTACAGAGTAAAGGGAGATCCAATATTGGGGCATAAGTCATAGTTTTGGCCATAATGACAAAGGTGGCTAGCTACAGCCCTTCTCAGCAGAATTTGCTCAGTTAATTACTCCTTCCTTGTAACAATCTCTCCTTTTAGTATCTATGGCATCCTACTTTTATAGAACATCTCAGGCTGCACTAACTCTAGCTCCCATACAGGCTTCTCTTCCTTTATTGAATATCCAAAAAATTGTATTGCTAGAGTTTCAGTCTTGGGCCCTCTCATCTTCACTGTCTATACTCTCTCTGGGAGAGCTCATTCAGTGCTGTGACTTTAGATGTCTTCTATTTGTTAATAACTCTACAATTTGTATCTCCATCCCTGACTTTCCCCCTATGTTTCAAATGCATTTACCAATTGTCTACTTGACACCTCTACCTGGAGGTCTAATAATTCCAAATAGAATAAGTCTAAATATTCAAGATGGAATAATATCATTATTCTAGATTGTTGTCAAATGGGGGAGGGGCACAGGAGGAGCAGTAATCACTTCCTCCTGTTTAGAAATGTGGGACGGATTTTTCATAGCCACAATGGCTGGGGATGCTACTTACATTTCTTCTGGAAGCTTTTTTTTTTTTTTTAATTCAGCATTATATTTGTGAATTTCATCAATGTCGATGCATGTAGATCTAGTTTATCACTGTATAGTTTATCATTTCTTTAGTTACAACACAGTTTAGTTAGCTTTTTTTTTTTAGTGGAGATTTAGTTGATTTCCAATTCTTTGAATTTATACACCACTCAGCTAGGAATATTCTTGCATATTTTACTGTGCACAGATGTGAAAATTTCCCTAGGATATATTTTTATGTGTGGACTCTGGAGTCATCAGTTATATCATACACTTTAGCAGATATTACCAAGTTGCTCTAAAGTGATTATACTAAATTTTTACACAGAGAGATAGATGGTCTTTTAGTATGTTATCCTATAAAGTTAAGCTATGAAAGAGATGGTTATCAGCCTGAGAGAAAGCCTTCTTGGTGCTTTATCTGAAAAAATAAAGCTACCTGGTGTGCAGCCAGGAATCCATTTTCCCCAGGGGGTGGTGGCTATACAGAGCTAGGCCCACTGGAAGAAAAAGGGAGGAAGAGGGGAGGAAGGAAAGGGAGGGAGGGGGAAAGGGGGAGTAAAGTGGATGGGAACACGAATAAATGTTCTGAAATAAATGAGGATTCTGATAGTAGACTTATGTATCTGCTGTTCTACCTGGACACTGTTGGGCATAAATGAGCAGTTACATTTGTTTAGGTGCCACTGTCTTTAGGCAGGGTCGGGGTCTTCTTTTTACTCCCAGTGCTAAGCTCCATACCAGGACATTAGTAGGGGTGTAATAAGCAGTTTGCTGAATGGGTGACTGGGAGTACTCTGACATACATTTGGTGTGTTTTTTAAAATACCCATATTCTCACTGACTTGATCAAAAAGAAAATTAACTTTTTAATTAAGTCTGGCAGAAAGTAGAGATTAGATAAGTATTTGTTGAGTGAATAAAAGAGAACCTGATTAATTTGAATTTAAATTACCTGAGTATAACTATTTTTTCTCATCAGCTTGATGCAATGTCTGGATTGAATCTACAACAGCATTTTTTTCTCCCAATAGATACATTTGTTCTATTTTGGGTCTCCCCAAAAGCCCCGAGATCACTTAAAAGGCTATTTCACCAATATCACCTCAAATTTTCAAAGAAACTTGAGGGGACAATAGATTACCTCACCGCAGGGGGAAAAAATCCTCTAAATTAAGTGACTAAATTATCGCGCAAAAAGTATACTAATAGAAAAGGGCCCTAGATTTCACTAGACGGCATTCTGGACTTCTAAAATCACGTTTTTTGTTTTAAATTAACATCATCTGCTCCTACAGCTATACACAGTTCCCAGCAAGGTTCATGTTGTATCACGTTTAATGCTCACAACAATTGTACGAAGACGGTGGTAGTTTTCACTGGCCCCAGTTTACACATAAGGGATAGAGAAGTTTAGTTAGTAACTTGCCTCACATCATAGCTCATAGCCTGTAAACAGGTGAGCCGTGATTTAAACAAAGGCAATCAGATTCCAGATTCCCAGCTCTTTAACGCCCTACTTTATTGTTTTCTCAACTCTAAGATTCCTGAATCCTGATTTTTAAAAAATTTCACTTCATTTGCCATTTTTTTTGAGAACTATCACTACACGATGTAGTTTACATATACATATGGATAATTAAAACAATTTAAAAAAAAAATACAATCTAAAAAAAGGCCAAATACTTCATATGCACGAAAAGCCTAAGTAAGTTCTGGAGATACGAATGAGGTCCAGAAATGCCTAACAATAAATACTTAACCTACCTCTCCCCAACGCCCCGCGGAATAGTTGAACGCAACCTCTTCCGCGTGAGGGCGGGACTCCGCGGGCCACGGGAGTCGGCGGGCGGCGCGCAAGCTCCTAGCGCGGTGACGGCTCCAGGCCACCCTAAGCTCCGCCCACTCGGGCCGCGAGGGCTGCCGGGACGGCCCCCATCTTCCTCACGCGCGGTAGGCCAGCCGGCGGCGCTGGGAAGTCTGGACGTTGTTGTCGCTGTTAGTGTTTGTGCGGCGTGGCTTTGTGGGGCCGGGACCTTAAAGGTGAGCAGCTCCCGGTGGCTAACGGTGAGAAGTACAAAAAGATCTGCTTTAAGTGGCGACGGCGCATTCCATTTCCTTGTTGCCTCACGCGGGTGCGTCCACTCCTCGCCGTCCGCATGTTCCGGGCGAGCGCCGCGTGGGCCGCAGCGCGAGGCAGCGCGCGGGGCTGGGAGCTGAGGGGCACGGGCGCGAGCGAGGTGCAGACCTGGTCCCCGAGAGGAATGCAGGGGCCGGGTTTCCCTGCACGAGGTTGGGGCCCAAGCGAGCCACTGGTTGCTTTGGGACTGCGCTCTGGCGGGTTCTTTGGACGGAGGCTGCCCGCATCGCTTCTGCGTCTTTCAGACTTCCCACTTCCACTGCCTTCTCGTGTCGTCGGGGGCAGACGTTTCGGGCCACTGGTCAGGTTTCTGAGGCGGTTGGAGGTGGTTAATTGCCGGAGGCTTCTTTGGATCCTATGGGAAAAACTGGAGGTCGGGGAATGGTGGGGCCGCAGGTGTCTCTGGCGTCACTCTCTAGGGTTTTTAGTGTCCCTTACTCACCTCAAGGCTTCTGTACGAAGTGAGAGACTGTAGGTAATATTTCGCTTCTGGTTGTACACTCTGGAAAATTATCACATGAGACAAAGTTCCAAAATTGGGTAGGCCAAGGACCAAACAGTTCTTTTATCTTACCCTTTGCTTCGTAAGCGGCCCTTTGATCACGGTAGCAATTTAGGAACGTACATTGTGGTCGACAAATAATGTGTAAGATAGAGTAAGTTTTGTAGTGGGATGGCACCATACAAATCCGTTACAATAGCTTCCATTGTGCTTCCAGGTTATTGCATAGCAGTTAGTTTATAAAGTGACACTTCCAAGAAGTGTACCAAATACAGTTAATGAGAGTCAACAAATGTCAGGTACCCTGATGAGTTTTTATGAAAATACTTTTGTAAATGTGGCTAACTGGATGGTTTAATACTGCACTGGAGGCAAGAGATTTGAAATCAGAAGACTTGGTTTGTGATCCCTAGCAAACCAATCTCACAATCTTACTTTTTCCTCCAAGGCTATCTGGGGATGTGAAACAAGAAACTGGTTATAAGGATAACAATATATTGGTGAATGAGGAGACAAACCCTCAGCTTAACATGATTTTGGTGTCCCCAGACTCTTAAATTATTTTCATGTGTTCCTTTATGTACAGCATCTAACTTAACCGTGATTAATATATTTGATTTTTTTTCATCCTAAAGTTATGATACTTGATCTTTTCTGATAACAAGGTTTTGGTAAGTCAGTGATTAATTTTAAAAGAAGTGCAACCCACACGAAACAAATAGGGCTAGGAAGCATAAAAATATACTGACAGATGGTGATCTGCTTAAAGCTGGAAATGGTAAATAGTTGGAGTTTTTTGCCGAAAGCTTTCTTGATCAGCTAAGTAAAGATAACTACTTGCTTTGTTAAAGAGATGGAACAGTGATTTACTGAAAAGGTTGCAGGTTATCTATAGCTTTTTAATTTTCCATTACATATTCCAAGATTTTCTTTTGTTGAAATTTGAGATTGAGTAGAGAAATTGAACCTGTGAAATTGAAAATTCTTGATTTTTAAGAAGAGTGTAATACTGATAATTTTAAAACAGTCTTCTAATCTTGCGTGTTATGAAAAAAATAATAACCTCTTTATGCCAATTTGGGAAAATTTACAGATAGCCACAATGGCAGAAAATGGTGATAATGAAAAAATGGCTGCTCTCGAGGCCAAAATCTGTCATCAAATTGAGGTATGGTTCTTATGATATTAAACTGCAAAAATATGCTCTTTGAAAAGAAATGTAGACCCTCAAAACATACAGAAGGAATATTTAATTTCACTATATTGACCCTTTAAACATTTCATGTCAAGTATTAAATAATCTGGTTTGTCTTTGATTCTTGAAATTAGATGAACTTAAAATACGATACAGTTTTGTATTAGCAGAGCCAATTTATGAAAGCCAACATGTACAAACATTTCAAAATGTAATACTATAGACTGGTGTTACCTTTTACCTTTTGGTTTTAATTTCCTGGTCTATAAACTGAGGATAATACTAATATTGGCCTCATAAGGTTGTTGGTGAAGATTACATTAGTTAATGAAATATAAAGCATTCAGAAGAGTTCCTGGCACATAATAAAAGAACGTAAAATTTTCTGGAAAGTACCTTCCCTTGTTAAATAACACGTTACCTATTTAAAGGTCCTAATAGATTTTTCTGCCCAATTAAATTTTTGCTGAGTTTTTGGCTATTATAACTTGTAGTAGAGTATCTGTTTCACCGTTGTCTTAGCATTTTTAGTATTGTATTTAAATGGAAGCTTTACAGAGTAAATAATGGCTGCATGGGAAATTTTCACTTAATGTTTGCTGTTCTTACTGAGGCACTTCAGATCATCTTATTTAGTGGTTTTTGCAGCTTATTAGAACTTTTGTTTTAAAGTTGCGCTTCTCTGTCATTTAAAACATCCTGTGCTACAACTTTTTGTACTAATGTAATTATAATTGTGAAGAAAAATTATAAATTATTCAGTGTAATATTTACAACAGTACAAAGCTGTGTATAGAAAAAGTTAATAATGTCCCACGATCTGCCATCTCAAATTCTACCCTTCTGAAGTAATCAAAGTCGAAAGCTTTGATACATACCCTTTCACACTTCATGGTCAGTGCTCACACTAACATAATTTTTATTTCCTTTCCTTTCTCCCATCAAACATGGGATGCATGATTTTTTAAAAGGTTTTATTTATTTATTTGAGAGAGAGAACATGAGAGGGGAAAGGTCAGAGGGAGAAGCAGACTCCCTGCAGAGCAGGGAGCCCAATGTGGGACTGGATCCTGGGACAACAGGATCATGATCAACTCAGCCACCATGCACCCTGAACAGGGGATGCATCTCGGGAGAGTAAAGTTTTATGTCATCAGTAATTTACCCAGTTCCCTACTTGATATGTAGGATATTTCTAATTTTTTAGCTGCAGTAGTTCCATGATGAATATGTCTATATCTATTTATTTATTTATTTAAATCAGCAGATCATTATTTTTATTGGCACGTTTCCCTACCTTGGCCTTAAGATTGGCTTAACATAGAGAAGTTTAACTCACCATCCAGTTTTACATTGGCATTTTCCTCTTCACTTTTTTTCTTTTTTTAATATAAATTAAATTAATTTGCATATAATGTATTATTAGTTTCAGAGGTATAGTTCAGTGATTCATCAGTTGCATATAACACACTCCTTAATGTCCATCACCCAGTTACCCCATCCCTCCAGCAACCCTCAGTTTATTTCCTATGGTTAAGAGTCTCTTCTGGTTTGTCTCCCTCTCCTGATTACATCTTTTGTTTTTCCCTCTCTTCCTCTGTGTTTCTTTTGTTTCTTAAATTCCACATAGGAGTGCTCATATGATAGTTGTCTTTCTGTGGTTGACTTATTTTGCTTAGCATAATACCTTCTAGTTCCATTCATGTCATTGCAAATGGCAAGATTTTACTTTTGATGGCTGAGTAGTATTCCATTGTGTATAATACACTGTATTTTCTTTATCCATTCATCTACTGATGGACATCTGGGCTCTTTCCATAGTTTGGCTATTGTGGATATTGCCGCTATGAACATTGGAGTTCAGGTGCCTCCTTGGGTCACTATATTTCTATCTTTAGGGTAAATACCTAGTAACGCAATTGCTGGGTTAGAAGGTAGCTCTGTTTTCAATATTGTGAGGAACCTCCATACTGTTTTCCAGAGTGGCTGCACCAGCTTGCATTCCCACCAACAGTATTAAGAGTGTCCCCCTTTCTACACATCCTTGCCAACATCTGTCATTCCCTGGCTTGTTAATTTTAGCCATTCTGACTGGTGTGAGGTAGTAACTCATCGTGGCTTTGATTTCTATTTCCCTGATGCCAAGGGATGTTGAGCATTTTTTCACGTGTCTGTTGGCCATTTGTATGTCTTCTTTGGAGAAATGTCTTTTCCTGTCTTTTGCCCATTTCTTGATTAGATTGTTTTTGGGGTGTTGAGTTTGATGTGTTCTTTGTATTTGGATACTAGCCCTTTACATGATAATACATTTGCAAAAATATTTTCTCCCATTCTGTTGATTTGTCTTTTGGTTTTGTTGACTGTTTCCTTTGCTGTGCAAAAGCTTTTTATCTTGATGCAAGTGCAAATAGTTCATTTTTGCCTTAATTTCCCTTGCCTTCGGAGATGAGTCTGTTGCCATGGCTGAAGTCAGAGAGGTTGCTGTGTGTGTTTTCTAGAATTTTGATGGATTCCTGTCTCACATTTGGGTCTTTTATCCATTTTGAGTCTGTTATGATGGATGGGGTAAGAAAATGGTCCAGTTTCATTCTTCTGCATGTACCTGTCCAATTCATGATGAGTGTCTTTATATATAAATCTTAGTAAAAATGTGTACTGATTTAAGATACAGTTCCTTAGAAAAAGATGTACTGGCTCAAGGGATATACACATTTTTAAAAACCTTTGGTACTGATTGCCAATTTATATCTTCACCTGCATGACCATTTCTCTGTATTCAGGCCAATAGTAGGTATTCTTGTTTTGGAATTTTGGCCAGTTTGTCAGGTGGAAAATGCTATTTCATTTCTCTAAGTTGCATTTTCTTGATTAATAATGAAGTTGAATTTTTATATGTTTATATTACATTCTTTTTTAGTAATTTTTTAAAATGTCCTTTACCCATTTTTCTATTAGGGTTTTCAGGGTTTTTTTCCCCTTTTCCCTTGATTTATAAGAATTATTAACAAACTTCTTTGTTATTTGTCTTTTCCTTTTTATGTTACTTTTGGCATCCAAATAGTCACATCTGAGTCTTTTCATGTATAGTTTTTTTGTTTTTGTCTTTTTTGTGTTTATACTGAGTGCCTTTATGCTTAGATAAATACTCACCTATTTTTTTAATTTTTAAAAATTAATCAGTGTGTTCCAGTTCTTTTTATTTAACGATCTGTTCTTTACACACTGATTTAAAACAAGAGGCCTCTCATATACTAAATCCTTGACTATGTTTTTATTTTATCTAAGACTTCTGCTAATTATGTTGTTTCAGTAATCAATTTTTAGTTTTATCTTTCTGCTAATTTGTATTATAAATGTGTCACTATTGTGTACTTAGGAGAAAATGTTTATCGTACGTATTTTTTAAAGAATAGAACATGGTGATGTAATGGTAATTAAAAACTTCTGGATTAGGAGTCAGTATTTTATAGTGCTCTGAAATATAATAATATTATCTTACAGTATTATTTTGGTGACTTCAATTTGCCACGAGACAAATTTTTAAAGGAACAGATCAAACTGGATGAAGGCTGGGTACCTTTGGAGATAATGATAAAATTCAATAGGTAAAAAAACCTTTTTTATTATTATTTTATTTTATCTATTATTATTTTTTAAGTAGGCTCCATGCCCAGTGTGGAGGCCAGCATAGGCTTTGAACTCAAAACCTTGATATCAAGACCTGAGCTGAGATCAAGAGTCAGATGCTTAACCAACTGAGCCATCCAGGCACCCCAGTAAAAATCTTTTTAAAATCATCTTTAGATTTTTCTGTAAACAAGTGCTACCACTAAGTTTTACAATGCTTTTATATATATTCTTCAGGTTAAACCGTCTAACCACAGACTTTAATGTGATAGTAGAAGCACTGAGTAAATCAAAGGCTGAACTCATGGAAATAAGTGAGGATAAAACTAAAATCAGAAGATCTCCAAGCAAACCCCTCCCTGAAGTGACTGATGAATATAAGAATAATGTAAAAAACAGATCTGTTTATATTGTAAGTGGGCCTTTAACGTGTTTAATTATATCTTAAGTATCTTATTTAGAAAAAAACAGAGTGGATAAGAATGAGGATTCAGGAATCATAGCTTCACCACTGTGTATTCTTGGACAACATTCTTAACCTGTCTAAGCCTTATCTTCATAAATGGGGATTACTTCATAGAACTTTTGTGAGAATTAATGGAAAAACCCATGTTACCATTGTACAAAATATTGGGCATATTATAAGCATCCAGTGCCTGTTAACTTTTTTATTTTGTCAGTAGCTAAACTTGATAGTAATTTTCTTTAGCATATAAATTTT